>JAQZBX010020951.1:0-32636 GCA_029593785.1 Cabassous unicinctus | reverse complement strand
AAGCTCTAGGTAGAAAGAGCAGGCATGGGGAGAAGATTGTCTGTAGAAAGAACACAGAGGAAAGGAGCGGGCCGGGGATTGAGTTTGGAGGAACTCAAACAATAAGTAGCTAGACAGAAGATGAGACTGAGACTGCAGAGGGAAGTAGAAGAAATGATCAGAAATGACTTAAGAAGAAAACTAAGACAGCTCCATGGCACAGAAAATAAAGGATAGGAAAGTTCCAGAAAGAGGGACTATTCAAAGAATGTTGCTAAGAAGAAAGATGAACATGGAAATGTCCGTTGGAGTGACGTGGAGGTCAAGCGGGAGCTGGTTGCACGCAGTGACGGAGCAAGAAGCTACACTGGGGTGAGCTAAGGCATGAACAGGAGAAGAGAAGATAGACAATTCTATCTACTGGCTGTAAATGCAGACAATTCTATCAAGAAATTTGGCTGAGTCATGAACTGAGAATTAAAGAATAGAAGAAAGGGACAAGCTTGGATTAACAGCTGAGAGTGATTAAAGAGAGAGAGGACCAAGAACGAGTAAAAAAGTAATGAGCTGGAGAGACGGACCTCCATTAATTTGTAGTGGCACCAGTTTGCCTGGGCAGCAATTCCTCCTACTGGTCATAGTCTGAACCTAGTTAGAAAGTAACAAATTATGGTTAGCAGTAGAAAGAAGAAAATAAGAAAACAGAAGACAATGAAATTGAGAGCCTTAAGAGAAAGTCCAAATTGTCCGTGGGATCCAGGCTCCATATGGAAGAATTTATGATTTCCAGAGGCTAAGAGTTTAGCTAAAAATGGATGAGTCAAGAGATCAGGGGTCTCAATAAAGGTCATGTTTAGGGGAGATGCAGAGCTAAAAAAGCTGAGATGGTAGGTGAAGTGGATGCTTTCAGTGACCCCAAAATCCCCACAGAAATCTGTTTCATTGCCCTCTACTCTGGTCACACTGCCACCTGCTTCTGCCTCAGTATGCCCGTTAATACCTCCTAGAAGCAACCCTCATCCAATAACTGAAGGGAATTGGAAGATTAGTGCCCAGCTCCTTTGTTCTCTCACAGGTAAAATAACTCTGAGGGGTGTCCTACCCAGCCTCCTAGAATTCCTCAATGGGAGTAAGTTCCAGTTGCCACAGTGGAAACTTGCTTGGCAATACACTCTTTATAAACTTCCTTCCCTTCCTTGTCTCAATACTCCACCATGGGGATTAGCTCTCGTATGGACTACTTGTACTGGAGGACAAAACACCAGTCTGCAATGGGTTGAAAATATAGGCAGAGTGTTTACATTGGAAAAGACAAGAGGGTCCAGATGGCACAATCAAAAGGCTTAGGATGGCCCAGAGAGGATGAAGCACAGGATATGAGTTAGAGTGAGGCATATCAGCCAGTGGTTGCAAATTTTGAGCACTGTCTCAGGGTGAAAATCTCCAGCCACTATCTGAGGTAGCTTCTGGCTACCTGGGAATCTGAGGCACTCTGTGGTGGAATATGAGGACTTGAACCAGGCAGTCTGGTTCTGAGACCACGTTGCTGCTAGCTGCTATTCCATGCTGCCTCCAATAAGGGCTCCGAGGACTCTCTCAAAATCAGGAGCATCTGTGACATGCAAAAGGTTAGCCTTTAGACTTACATCATGAAATACTTGAACTTTTAAAATAATTGGTACACAGAGATGACTGTATAGAAATGTGCAAAATAATAAAACAATCAATTTTAAAATAACCACATCCTTGCCATTGCACCACTGCTTTTTATTTTTCTTTTTAATATCCAGGCCTCAGCTTTTACCACTTTACCAGTTTCTATGAACAAAAACAGAATTACATCCAGCAGGCTGGCATAAAAGGATTATTATTATCTTCCCAGGGTTTGTTTCAAAGAAGAATCTGCTCTGTAGCAACTTCTGCATTGGGTTCAGTCCATGTTCTTTGATGCATTACAGATGTTAGTGTAGAACAGTTTAATCTCAGAGTGTCTTGCCCAGAAGGAAGCTAGAGTCCTAGAAAGATGGGATGAATGCTATGGTGGGTCCTTTGATGCTCAGCCCAGATTCCTTGTCGGGAATGAAGGCTCATTCCCCCAGCTGCTAGCAGTGTAGCTGGTCCAAAACCCTCAACGTGCCTGCTACCCTGTGGGAACTGACAAGGCAGAAAGGGGCTTCTTCACTCCAGGTCACATCCCCTTCCTGGAATGCCCACAGCCAGTGACTGATCTACATGGGGGTATAAAGGCCAAGCCTCCCAGTCCCAAGATGAGACAGCTCAGAAGGGCCACCCCAGCTTCAGAGCTCCCACGGGGCCAGCTGAGGCCTTTGCTGCAACTGCATCACAGCACAACCTCTCCCTGAATCTGATCCTGCTGACTTCCTCTCCCTTTTACAGGCAGTAATCCCAAGACCACTAATAAACATCCTTTATCTAACCTCCCACCCAGAGTTCTGAGGAACCACAAATGTGTAATGCTTCAGGAAGCCTGATCTGGTGCTACCACATGGCTATATATTGCAACAAATATAATGGCATTTGCCCGGTATTGAAGGTGGGGGAGCTTGTACTTAGACATTTAGACCTGGAATTGAGTCCTCACATTATATTTTCTCAGGGGAAGAGATATTCTAAAGAACATCGAGATGAGGTCTGATGAGGGTACATTAGATTAAGACTCAGGTAAATGGGTTCTGGCCTCCACCCTGCCTTTTACCAGGATAATTGCGTCATCTTCTTGGACCTCGATTTAGCATCCAGGTAGATGATCTCTGAGGTAGCTTCCAACTAATAAGGAAACCTTGTCTGCCATCTTTTGAGCATGCACCTTACTCTGGAATCTTGAAATTCTAAGAGGTTGTACATGCACTTTCTCAGATTTTTATCATCATCTCAAATAGAACTATTTAGATGGGAAATTTAAAGAGATACTTTAAGCTATAAAACCCAGGCTCTAAAAATCTTTCAATCACAGGCAACCTTCAAATATAAACACAGGTAGTCACCAATTTTCAAATAGATTGTACCATGAATGTTTGTGATTCAAAATCCATTATCCCCCATGGAAGCAAGAGTATAAATAAAGGCTAGTTCGGTTCAATCAAAATACTTTTGAATGACTACTGGGTGCCAATCACTGTGCCAGTAGGTCCAGTTCTTGCTCCTCAAGGAGCTAATGGTCTTGCAGGGGGAAGACTCCTAGACCAAACCACAAATGTCTACTCAACCCATATGTGACTCTAGACATCTTCAACCATGCTTATCACACCTTGTTAATAAAGAAAAAACACATTCTTTTGTTAGAACTTTGGATATGAGAAACATCTCTCTCTCCTACTCTTGTAGTGAATCCAGGAAGGTCAGTAGGTGCTTCTGGAAGGCAGAAACTTTCTTAATAGAAAATATCACCCAATACATTTTTGTGCTTTGTGTTTCTCTTAGGGCTAAAGGTAGAATGTCCTGGCATCCTGATTTGTCCAGGACTGATGGATTTTCTGGAATGGAAGACTTTCAGTGCTAAAGCTAGGACCCCCTCACCCCCAAACCAGGACATTTGGTTACTCTAGCTAATGAAGCCCTGAGTACAATTTGGAAAATGTTACTCTAGGTCAATAAATCTGGGGGTGCTTGGAATTGAGAAACAATGGTGTTTGCTCTCATGAGGGCAGAAAAGGACTGGAATCTGCTACACCTCACACTGCCCCACCCCCAGCCACCTCCCACCTCCACTGCCAGTTTATATGTTTGGGCTGGTCCAGAATTAAAAAAGGTTAGGGCTGGCCTATAATTGCCCTGTTTTGTAATACTGATGAGTCGACATAAGAAGGAAATCCATGCTTTCCTCCAGATAAACTGAGATTTAAGAAATCTTTCAGCCTACTCAAAGTTGTGAAAGAAGACGGCTAAACTCGGAAATCAACATTAAGTCACAAGAATTCCCATACAATCAACTTATTTCCCTAGTTAACTTTTATCTGCTATAATGATTGAAAACATCTAGAAGAAAACAAAGGACAGAAGTGAGCAAAAACTCTGACTCAGCCAGCTCAAACATAATTCTACACGCCTGCTTAACTTTAGAAAGCGCCTCACTGTAAATTGGAGCTATTTGACAGGCTGAGACAGGAGAAGGACTCCATTTCCTGGAGCAGAGGTGACGTCCTGAAGGATGGGTGGCAGCCCCTCCTCCCCCGGTGTGTATTTTGTATTATCACGTCTGGAATATCAAGTTTGAATAAATTTGCCCCAATGGCATCCCTAACTTGTTTAATGTCCGTCCTCAAAGTCAGAGATTTTTAACTCAGGGTGCAGACTTTGGAATATACGTAGAGGCTCCTGGATGCCTGTCCGTATGTCTGTGCAAGCACATTTTGTCTTACAGGGTCTTGGGCTTAGTGCAGGGAATGCAAATCCCCCAGTTTGCACTCAGGACCTTGGACCAAGCCTTTCACCCAGTAAGCATGCAATAAAGATTTGCTGAAATAAATGCAATTGCGCGCTTGGTTCTTGGGCTTGCAGTCAGGGATGACTTCAGAGATGTTTATGTGGTCTTGTGGCTAGCTACCAAGAAGAGACGAAAATGGAGAAATGCAGCACATCAAAAAGGAGTGTTGGATTAGTGGATGCCACCAAAATGGAAGCCCTTTAGTGGCTATGGGGTCCCAGGAGTCCAAAGGAGAGAAATTCTTTGCGGAAAACCTTCCAAAATGAGTAATTAGGTCAGCAGCACCGACTCCCTGCTGATTTACGTTTTCAAAGGCCTACCTCTTAGAATTGTCATAAATTTTCAAAACCTGCAAATAGAAGATTGAGTTACCCAGAGCAACTCCCACTCAGACTTGCAATCTGCACTGGTCACAGGGAGGAGAGGCCTTTGACAACTGTGCTCATGGAGCTTTCTTCCAAAGAGGGGAAGGTGTCATTGTCAGTGATGAATTTGGGGGAAAATGTGCATTGGAGAAAGTGCTGCAGGAATATTGGGTGATGTCTCAGACCCGCTAAAAAGCATTCCATTATCTGCTTATTGTTACTCCTCCAAGTCACGAGAAATTAAGACTTAGGCAGCAATGGTTGCTCACTACTCAAAATAAGCGGTGTTTTAAATGTACTGACCATAGGCATTTGGCACTAGCCAAAAGAACACAAACGCACATAATCTGAACATAATTCTCATTTTATTTCCACTCAGATGTATAATACAAACTGTTCTCTTCGCTGTTTGTTAAAGTAATCTTATTCACTGGAGATGCTTATAAAGCCATTGAATTCCTAGGTATCTGGTTTTGGTTATCAGTCATAAGCCTTAATTCATACATCCAAAAGAAAAGGGACATTTTAAAATAAGGGTTAGAAGAATATTTACCTAAAGAACAAAAATGATGAAAAGCTGGCATCTCAAAAATTAGTTTGCTAATCTGATAGCGGACCCTGTCTCTAATTCACTGAAAGATTTTCCTTAGTTCCCTCATTAAAATGGCAGCGTGAAAACTTGTTTTCCCAATGGAGGGCTTTGAGATATTTATTAAAAGGTGATACAAACACACACACGGAGTTATTATTGCTTCCCATGTTAAGATGAAATGGGTTGCAGTGAGTACTCCATGTGTTTCTTATGAAACTGGTTTTTTGGTTGGTGTTTCGTTTCATGTTGTTTTACAATAAGGATATTAATACTGTCTGTGTGGAAATATTCTCTATACTGACCAAAATAAATCGCTTTTAAAGTTCAGAAGAAAACAGTGACATATTTTTCATTTTTGCCTCCAGGTTTGATGAAAATAAAAAGCAGACTTTATAGGCAGATACTATGATTCCATAAGCAGGGAAAAGCCTCTCCAATTATAAGAACTCCTTGGGAAGCTGTTGTACTTCATGAAATCACAGTTAAGATAGAATTAGCTTTTCTGCATGTCAGATGTTTCAAAAATAATTTTTTTTCCCTGAAAGAATTTTGTCCCCAAATGTCCTCTGCCCATGGCATTTGGAATATGTAACTCTGATTTCTCCATTCATTGATTTACTATGAATTTCAGACAATAAATGAGTGCCAATGTCTATCATTACTGCTACCTAATAGAAAGACAACTCTTACCTTCACATGGGCTTAAGAAATAATACCCTAAAGAACTCCCTTTTTATTACTTCCAATAGAACACTGAAAATGTTTAGGATAATTTCTGTTTAGATAGATGAAAGATAATTATCCTTGATTTTCAACTACTTAAACTTCAGAGGTTGCATGTTTTGAAAGGTAGTAGGTGAGGCCTTACAAGCTAAAGCATATTTCTTCTTTCTTGTGGCTTTGAGTTTTTCTCTGTGTTCTGTGTCTATGTAGATTAAAAGACTTCAAGAAACCAGCTATCATAATGACTACTCAAAGATTTGAGCATTCCAAGGGTTTGCTTTTATAGTTCCTTTGCTTTGGGTCCTTAAAAATACAAGACTTTTTGTAACCAGATGTGGTTCCTAAAAGTAATTTAGTAAAACACCAACAAAACCTGCCTCCACCTATGAAGTTTGGGAGTTGCCATATTTAAAAGTTAAATTATAGCAAATGTAAATTGTAAAATAAAATAATTTACATGTGTACCATTGCATTGGAAGAATTTTAAATCTTATTAGGCTAATTTAAATAAACAAGGAATAAAGACATGATTATCTGCTAGCAGTTAGCTTTTACTGCATACCAAATTATCTCTAAACATAATGACATCAGACTGTCATTCTTTATTTAGCTCACAATTGTGTAGGAGAGTAATTTGGGTTGGGTTCAGCTGGGTGATTCTTCTGTTGGTCTCAGCCAGAGTCACTCATGTATCTGTGATCAGCTGCTGGTTCTGTGGTTAGTTTACTGATTTTCTGTAGGCTGGCCAATCCCTCTTGCCTCATTCACACATGTGGCAGTTGGCAGGCTATTGGCTGCGATATTTTGGTCGTCTTCTCTTCTTGTGGGTGGCAAATTCAGGCTTACACAGAGAAAGAGAGAGAACAATAGTTGTAAGGATTCTGGAGGCTTGGGATCAGAAGTGAGGCAAATCATTTCTGCTACACACTGCTGATCAAAGCTAGTCCCAAGTTCATTCCAGGGTCGAGGGATGGAGAAATAAACTCCACCTCTTGAAAGGAGACTATTCAGGGTCACATTGCAAGAGCATGGATGCAAGAAAGGTTTTTTAGCTGCTAAATCAAATATCATGCAATGGGTTGGCTTAAACAATGGATATTTATTGCCTCATTATTTTGAGGCTGGGAGAAGTCCAGAATCAAGGTGTCATCAAGGCAATGCTTTCTCCCAGAAGACTGTGGCATTCTAGGGCTGGCTGCCAGCAATTCTTGGCCCTTGGCTTTTCTATCACATGGCAATGCACATGGTGGCCTCTCCTGGCTTCTCCCTTCTCTTCCAGGTTCTATTGGCTTTCAGTTTCTGGTTACTCCCTCTGGTTTTCTCTCTATGAGTCTGAATTTCATCCTATTTAATAAAGGACTCCAGTAATGGGATTAAGACCCATCCTGATTGAGTTGGGCCATCCCTTAAATGAAGTAATCTCATCAAAAGGTCTTACTTACAATGGGTTCACACCCACAGAAATGGATTACGCTTAAAACATGTTTTTCTGGGGTACATAGCTCCAAGACACCATACAGGGATAGAATTTGTGGCCACTTTTACAATCTACCATAGCATCAAATTGTTTGAAAACAAGACGAAACAGCAGGACCTAGAGTGTTTAGAAGCTGGGTTAGAAAAATTAAGTTACACTTGACTTTAGGCAAGGTAACAAACCATTAGTGCTTTAATTTCACTTTCTAAATAGAAGTGACCCTACTGCTTGCTTTTATTGCTTCTGTGTAGGCAAATTTATAAAGGATCTCAGATCTCACTCTGCCCCACTAAGCAGGCAGAGCCTGAGTGTGAAGAATATGGTGTCCTTTCTTTGGTTGGATGCAGGCAAAGGTTTTCCTAACAGTTTGGATGGAGAGGGAGAAAGAGAGAAGTCCAGGATGACTCCAAGGTTTGTGGCCTGAGTAACTGGAAGGCTGACATGGTCATCAACTCAGATGGGGAAAACTGTGGGTAAAGCAAATTCAGGGGGGGATGGGGGTTGGGAGTCTAGAAATTCAGTTTTCAAACATGAGTTTGAGATATCTATTAGACAGTGACATGGAGATGTCAAGTAGGCACTTGACATAAATCTGAAGTTGCGAGAGGTACAGACTGAAAGTCTAAATTTGGGAGTCATCAGCACGTAGAAGGTACTGAAAGCCATCTATGTGCTGATGACATCATCAACAGAGTGATAGAGATTAAGTGGAGAAGAAGTGCAAAGACAAGGTTCTAGGTGTCTCCAATATAATAGAGACAGGGAGAAGACATGGAATTAGCAATGGACACTGAATAGTTACAGCCAAGGAGATGGGAGGAAAATGAAGGAAGTAGACATCTTGGAAGCCCAATGAAGAAAGCATCAAGGAGAAGAGGAGGTCACTGCATCAAATGTTGCTGATAGGTGAAGTACAATGAAATCTGAGTAGGAAGGCAGAGGTCCTTGGTGACCTTAACAAAAGAAGTCTTGGATGAAGGCTTAGTGGGGGTAAAGACCTGAATGGAGTATCTTCAAGAGAGAAGGGAAACGTATACAAAGTTTCTTTGTGGAGTGATAAAAGTGTTCTAAAATTGACTGTGGTGATGGTTGTACATGTATGTGAATATACTAAAAAACCACTGTACTGTAAACTTTAAAGAGTGAAGTATATGGTATGTGGATTATATCTCAATAAATCTGTTATAAAAATACTTTAAAACAGAGAAGAGGAGAGGAATTGGAGAGAGCAGGATACACAACCATTATGAGGACTTTTGGTGTAAAAGAAATCAGAAATAGTGTGATAGCTTGTGGGGGAATGGGGTCTAAATATGCTGGTAGATATCTTCTTGTAGAGAGAAAAATTCCATGAGTAGGAGAGAGAAGGAAGAGTTGTTGAAGCATAACCATGATGGCTGAGTAAAGGTGGGGATCTTGTCCCCAAGTAGAGGTGCCAGCATTTGGTAAAGGCAGGAAGAGTTCATCAAGAGAGAAATAAGAGCAAAAATGGGCTAGAAGGCACAGCTGCTGCTTGGGGACACATTGTCCAGAGCCCCCACCATACTATCATTGTTCAGAGAGCCTTGAACCTTATTTGAAATGAATGTCAATCTTCCGAAGTCATTTGACCTTTAGTCTCACCACAGGTTGGAAGTCAGAAGCAGGAAGTGTAGGGAAAATGGGCACAGGGTCCCAGAGAGTGAAGGGATCCTAGTCAAAGGGCTGGAGGAGAAGATTGATAAGTGCAGGCTGGAGACTCAGACTGCCTCGGTGTGAACGTCACCCCTGACTCTTAGAAGCTGTCGGACCTAAGTCACATCAACTGATTGTTTTAAACTTTGGCTTCCCCATCTATAAGATGTGGATAATAATAATGCTTGCCTCACCAGGTTAATTTGAGGATTGAATTAGATAAAAATGGGAAGAGTTTCCTCCAGTGCCCAACCCATAGTAAGCACTGTTGGGCTAACATTATTATTGCGGTGTTGGTTGTGCTTATAAAATCTCATGCCTCCAAGGTATATTCGCAAAAGAATTGAAAACAGGGCTCAGACAGGTATTCCTACACCAGTCTTCATAGCAGCATTTTTCATAATAGCCAAAAGGTGGAACAGCCCAAGTGTCTCTCAGCAGATGAATGGGTAAGCAAAATGTGTTATATCCCTACAATGGCATTTTTAGCCATAAAACGGAGTGAAATTCTGATACATGCTACGCCATGGACGGCCTTGAAAGCATTATGCTAAGTGAAAGAAGCCATTCACAAAAAGACAAATATTGAATGAGTCCACTTATAGGAAATATCTAGAATAAGCAAATACATAGAGACAAAAAGTGGATTAAAGATTGCCAGGAGTGGGGAGTAGGGAGGGGGGAAAGTTATGGGTACAGAGTTTCTGTCTGGAATGATAAAAAGTTCTGGAAATAGTAGTGACAGTTACACAACACCTGAATTGTACTCAGAAATGGTTTTTGGAAAAAACCACACATACACACACACACACACACACACACACACACACACACAGTCCAAGTGCCTATAGTTTTGATAGAGGAAAACAGGCTTAGAGGACATGGATTTCCATCAGTTCATTAGGCTGCAATCTCCCAAAGTCAGGGGCCATCCTTCACTCTTTTTTTGCATCCTTAGCACCTAGCACAGTGCCAGGCACCTAAACTTCAAGAAATATTAGTTGGACTCAATAGGACTGTTGCCCTAGAAATAGATAGTTGTGTGATGTATTAACATGTGAGAGAAAAGATTATAATCTTGGTGTCGTAGCTCCTGATCCACTGTACGGTTCTCTAAGCCACACTAAAAAAATTTCAAATGTTTCCAGATCCTATACTGCAACATGTATGCACACACACACTACACAGTTAGCGTCAAAAAACATTAATTATGAACATTGCTTAATTGTCCTAAATGTGAATTTCCACTTTTGGGCATATTCATTTCTTGTCAGAATCTAGCTAAGACTTTCCTCTTTGCAAGTCTTTTATACCCTCTTTTCTCCTACTTTTGCCATGTGGTTCCATTTCCCTCGTGGCTTGCAGGAACAGGAGAAGTGACGATACTAGCTGTAAGTGCTGCTTCCTACACGGTTGGCTACTTAGCGGTTTTTAGACTTTTGAAAATGTAAAAACCATTCTTACCTCACAAGCCATGAAAAAACAGGAGGACCAAACCTTGGGCAGTGGTTTGCCAAACCTTTGTGTATATTATAACCTTAGCATACCATACTGTAGAGTCCTATACTTACAAGTGATATAATGTTAGAATGAGCTTTAGGTATGGTTTTATCAAGGGGCTGAACATATACATTTCATAGACAGAAAATTCACCTTGGAAATTCTTCTCGGGAATGAATGCATTTGGTTTACAAAATGCAAAAAGCTTCACCCCTGTTACAAAATGTCAACGTATGTCACAGTAGGTGACCCCAGAAGCAGTCAAGTCATCACTTGATTCTAAGCCCCATGAACAGAAATACTGAAAGAAGAAATAAATGCTTACAACTTAGAGAATGTAGAGAATGTAGGAAAGTGACAATTGGCTTTAAATGGAGATAGGAAGATGAGTCCCAGGAAGACTGAGTTGAGGAGGAGATGAGTCTGGTTGGCTGTAAACACCCAGGGGCAAGTCTAACAGTGTTGCAGTCCAGCCCTGGAGGAGCCAGAGGCCAGCAGAGGCCAGCAGAAACTGGCTCCAGTAACACAGGGACTTGATAAGCATCAGAGATACCGGTGAGACAGTGAGAAAACACCAGTTTGTTTGCACATAAAATAAGAAAACTGCATGACTTTCCACTCTAGCTTTTGCATTCTTTGCCTAGAATTAGATCCAAAGAAAAACAGAACAATAAGCCTGCTGTTTTTGTTTTTCTTCAAACCTCTAGATACCAACTCCCATTCTCTCTCTCTCTTTTTTTTCCCCCCATTCTCTCTTGACAGCTCATTGCCACAGTTGATTGCTATGACTTTTGAGAACTTGTTTTGGAAGTGAAATCCTTCCTCTTTAATTTAAGTCTATGTCCACTAATTTGGTCTTCCACAAAATTGGTGAAAAACTGGCACGCTTTCCCCACATAAAAACCTTTCATTTGCCTAAAGATTGTCATTAAACTTCCTTCAACCTGCCATACTGAGGACCAAACAACCCCAAACTCCTGAACCTTTTCTCATAGCACTAATTGTCATCAGTCAAAAGATTTTCGTGCCCCTGGTTCCTTCACATCTCTTTTTAAGAGCAGACGCAAACAAAGACTGGTTTCCAGTTTGTACTAAGATGGCCCACGTGGGGGAAGAACACACGTAAGAGATGGATTCTCTAAACTTCTCCCTCTCTCTGCTGGTGTCTCAGGCTCATGCTGACATCTTCCCGCAGAATTACTGCATTCATTCAGTAAACCGGCTCTGCTCCACCCAGGCCTTCGGCCGCTAAACTTGTACCCTTGTACCTTGTAATAGTGACAACAGCAGCTGTCAGAGCCGCATCTAACTTTGCTGCCCTCTGCTAACTGCTTGCAACCCCCCAGACTGGAAAGTCTATCATTATCGCATTTTATGGCAGAGAGCACGGGTTCAGGAACCTGCCTGGGCAGGTTGGTCCGTGAGTGAGTGGTGAAGCCTGGGCCGTCCCCAGCAGCTGCATGCCGGAGTTCACACCCTTGAGTGCTTGGCCATGCCCTTCTCAGTGTCTACCAGTGGGTTGTCATTAACACTATCTCTTCTCATATGCATTTACTGACTTTTTATCACTCAGCAAATACTTCCTTCACAACATTTTTCTGATTTATCAAAGTCATTTTCAAATTTGTGCTGACTCTCAGAGATAAAAGCAGCAACTCCATCTAATGAAGTAACAGCAACAGTTTTTGTCAGAATATTTTCAGTAACTTCTTTCCTAACGTAGAGGTTTAAAAGTTTAAGTTATTAAAAAAAAATCATGGATGTCAAAAGCAATAAGAACTAACACTGTGTTGCAGTTCTCCGTGGTAAGCACGTTCCCTGCTCTAACTCCTTTAGCCCTCTTCACAGTCCTAAAAGGTAGTTGTTATTTCCCATTTTGATAATTGAGGCACAGAGAGGGTAAGTAACTGTCCAAGGCCACACAGCTGGAAGTTTGGCCCCACATCTTTACAAGTTGCCTTAGATTCAAAAAGTATTCTATGCATATCTTGTTGCCAATTCTCCTTTAAACAAGCAATCCCTCTCCAAACAGGAATTTTAGAAACAAAAATTGATCACTTATTGAATGTTATTTATTTTCCTGCAATGGAAATAGAAGTTTCTAATTTTTTGCTATCAGGAAAAAAAAAGTTTCTCTAAAATCATTATTTCTTTATCATTATGAGAGAGTAAAAAAGGATACATATAATATACTATTTATATAATATTATAAATAATGTAAAACAGCATTACACATTGTTTAGATATATATTTATATATGTTGTAAAGAATAAAGATAAGCAAGGACATGATAAACATCAGTCAGGATAATAGCTTCCTGGGGGACAGGGAATGGGGAGGGTACACAGGAAGCTTCAATCATATTTATAATGCTTTATTTCTTAAGCTTAGGCTCCATGTAGGTTATATTCTTTATCCCTTTTGAGTGTTTAAATTTTTCATAAATTAAAATAAAGGTGAGAGAGCAGATGTAGCTCAGTGGTTAAGCACCTGCTTCCCACGTACGAGATTCTGGGTTCAATCCCCAGTACCTCCTAAAAACGAACAAATGAGAAAAACCAGCTCTCATTGGGGAGCAACTGTAGCTCAGTGGTTGAGCACCTGCTTCCCATTCCCATGTATGAGGTTCCAGGTTCAATCTCCGGTGCCTCCTAAAAAAAAAAAAAATACTTGCAGACATGTTGTCTGCAGTTCAGAAACAGATAAGCAAATAACCTAAATTTTACAAAAAAAAAAAAAAAGCTTTTTAAATGGGAGAAGGAAATTAAATGTGAATAAATATAGTAGGAAAAAACTTTGCTAGTCAAGAGGTCTGGCCTCTAGACCTTGCACCTGTTGAAATTGAACAAGCTGCCCCATCCAGACATCCTTCCTCAACTATAAAAGGATAGGGTTGTACTAGAATAGGGGTCGGCAAGCAATGGCCCCCTGTTATGTAAATGAAGTTTGTTGGGACATGCCCATGCCCATTGATTCACGTATAGCGTCTGGCTGCTTTGGCGCTACAGTGGCAGGGTTGAATAGTTGTAAGAAAGACTGTGTGGCCTGCAAAGCCTGAAATCTTTACTATCTGGCCCGTTATAGAAAAGGGTTGTTGACTTGCAGTAAAAAAATCAGCCTGCTTCAGCTTTAATATCAGATCACTCTAGGACACAGCTAGGCTACCCCGATGGTGAATCATAAACTCCAGTCCTCAGTGGGCACACACACAAATCGCTTTCGATAAGCATGTAAATTACAGATAAGAATGAAGACACGCTAGGTCTTAGAAATCATGCATCTGTGCTACTGTGCTATTGTTCCGGGAGGGTGTGGAATAGCCCTGGAAAAAGGGAAAGCCCACAGGCTCCAGGCACAGACTCTAACACCTCCGAGATGATGTGTGTTGTGTGATTACTATTCTAAAGGGTTATGCTGTGTGGGTTTCACAGGTATGGCTTTAGAATATAGGTACTTAGTCTCTGAGCAAGCTTTCAAGTATGAATAGGAGGTTACTTCTTAAGAAATCCACACACTGAAGGAACAACGCATGGCAGTGGTTAAAGGCAGGAGTTGAGGATCGGAAGGACTAGAATTCTGGCTTACACCCTTTCTGTCTGTGCATGTTGGGCAGTTTGTGCAGCCCCTCTAAGCCTCGATTCCTTCCTCTATGAAACGTGAGCCTTGTTTGACTCTACCTCACTGAGTTGTCCGAGGATTAAATGGTATAATTCATGGCACAGCATTTTGCAAAATGCTGAATAAAGGCTATCCATCCTTCACCAGGGATGTTTAGTACGTAATACAAATTCTGAAATGGGTTTAAAAGCACAGCATCTAGTATCTGCTTTCAGGACCGACAAAAGGTAGGGGTGAAAACCTGAAGGTGAACTGCAACTGAAACACATCTCCTCCGGGTGGAACACGGAGAGAAAAGGGACTGGAGCAAGTTTTCCTGGAGGTTGTGTGTGGTGAACTGAAATAAGGCAGTGGCATCCAGATGCACAAAAGGAACGCATGGACGGAAACATGAGATGGAACCCATCATCCAAAAGTGTTCGGACACTCCTTGACTGTTCCATCTGGTGAAACACAGGGATCTCTTTCTGTCTTCACAACTTTAACACAAAATCATGGCCTGGACCCACACAGCTAATTAGTCATTGGAATTTTAAAAGCATAGCGTAAAGTGTGTACACATAGCATAGAGTGACCACATAGCATAAAGTGTCTACAGTGTGACTTTGGGGAAGATACTAGCTGCCCTGGACCTTCATTTCCTCACTGAAGAGCGCTCTCCAATAGAAGTATCATATAAGCCACATATGGAATTTTAAACTTTCTAGTAGTCATTTTTTTTTAATTTAATGAGTGAAAATTCATTTTAAAAATATATTTTATTTAACCCAATATATCTAAAGTAATATTTCAGTATATAACAAATATAAAAATATATTAATTACATATTTTGCATTCTTTCTGTTGTTTATATTTTATTTTGAAATAATTTCAAACTTACAAGAAAGTTGCAAAACTAATACAAAATAAGAGGACTTCAATATATCCCCTAAAATATCCAGATTTATCAGCTTTCAACATTTTGCCACATTTCTTAAATTATTCTTTTTCTCTGTCTTCTAAATATTTGATAGTAGTTTGCACGTATCATGCCCCTTTAATACTTTGTACTTCCATGTTTATTTCCTAAGAACAAGGACATTCACTTATAAAACCAAATTTAATACGGTTATCAGGTTCAAAAATTTAACATTGGTATAAAGTATAAAGTCTACTTCAAGTTTTTCAACTTTCCCAATAATTTCCTTTGGGGCATTTTTTTCCTCCATTATTAGATCCAGTCCAGGACCGTGTATTACATTTAATTATCATTGTTTATTTAATTTCCCTATTATTTTTAAAGTATGGTAACATATATACAACATAAAATTCCCCATCCTATGCCATTCCGTGGGATTAATCACACCCACTTGTTGCAGTACCCTCACCACCTTCCATTCTGAAAACATTCTCATCTCCCCAAACAGAAACCCTGCATCCGTTATGTATTAACTCCCCATTTCCTCTACTCGTCCACCCCACTCCTGGTAATCTGTACTCTACTTTCTGTCTCTATGAATTTGCATGTTCTCATTATTTAACATAAGTGGAATCACGCACTATCAGTCCTTTTGTCTGACTTATTTCACTCAACATATCCTCAAGGTTTCTTCATGTTGTACCATGTACCAGAACTTCATTCCATAGTATGTAGAGACCACTATTTGTTTATCCACTTATCTGTTAATGAATATTTAAGTTGCTTCTACCTTTTGGCTATTGTAACTAATGCTGCTATGAATGTTGGTACACAAATATCTATTCAAGTCCCTGCTTTTTATTTTGGGGGGTATATTCCTAGAAGTGGGATTTCTGGGTCATATTATAACTCTATATTAACTTTTTTGAGAAACCACCAGTTTTCCACAGTGGCCACACCATTTTACTTTCCCACTACCAATGTCCAAGGGCACCTACGTCTCCACATCCTCACCAGCACTTGTTATTTTCAGTCTTGTTGCAGTTGCTGTTTTAATAATAGCCATACTAGTGGGTGTGAGGCGGTGTCTCAGTGTGCTTTGATTTGTATTTCCCTAATGACTAACAATGCTGAACATCGTTTCATGGGCTTATTGGCCATTTGTATCTCTTCTTCAGAAAAATGTCTATTCAAGACTTTCATCCATTTTTTAATTGGGTTGTTTGCTTTTTGTTGTTGAGCTATAAGAGTTCTTTATATATTCTAGACATACAGTTTCCAAATATTTTCTCCCATCTTGTAGGTTATCTTTTCACTTTCTTGCTAATATCCTTTGACTCCATTCATGACACTTAAAGATCATTTCACCCACTGCTCTTTTTGGCTGCCAGTCTCTTGTCTGTCTCTTTGGCAATTATGAGGCAGATACCTTTTCCTCAGGGAAGAAAAATTCATGGTTTGTTGCCTTTGCCAATAACAAAAAATGTTGGAAAGCAGGGTGGCAAAGCTATTGCCATTGGCTTCTCTCGCATGAACCACATCAAAAAAGCCAGGATATCTCTCCCTGTGGGTAATCACACTGATTCTTCCCAGGATAGCACCTCCAGTCACCATACACAGGTTACCAGTGTTGAACGTTATGAAATCAGTCATATTGCCTGTCTCCAAATCAATCTGAATGGTGTCGTTCACCTTGATGAGTCAATAAATTACTCTTTATAAAGCCAACACATTCCTGGTACTTTGCGTAGACAACTCTTTGGCAACCTGAAACAAATCTCAACCAATCCCAGCTGCTTGCCAGAGTACAAAGGTTGCTTGATGAATTCTTTTTGCTCATTGGCAGAGCCCCCTTCCCCTGGAGTGTATAACAACTCACACTTGGGCAGCGCAAGTGTCTTTCATCTCTGGCACAAAGCAGGGAGTGCAGAGCTGCTGACCCTGAAACAAGTAGTTGATATCCCTAGGAGACAGCCATAATGGGATCTCTTCCCCTGATCTCCTGGGCCCTTTTTTGCTGTGTAAATGATAAAGCTGCCATTTGCTGAAAGTCTCTGTTGTGCCTGAGCCTGTGTTCCCATGATGTACCATATAGGAGCTTGCTCCACAGATACATTCTTTCTTTTATACTAAGACTCCTAAACTGGTGTGTATTTTACATGTGTGGTAGATTGATATTATTTATGAATTCCAAAAAGAGATATTGATTATGTTTGTAAACAGGTCTGTTCCTCTGGGCATAATACCCTTTGATTGATTTAAATTCAAAGGCTTTACAATTATTTGATTAAATTAAGATTAGGGCTTGGTTTCTACTGCATCGCAGACATCGCTTGCCATCTTGCTTCAACACGTGGCAACAGAATTTGGTGAGGAAATAACTTTGAGTTGAACTCTTTAGGGCCTTTTAATTGTAAGCTTTTACCCCAAATAAATACCCTTTATAAAAGCCAACAGATTTCTGGTACTTTGCATCAGCACCCCTCTGGCTGACTAATACAACATGTATAACATGTCTCAATTAGGAATGCTGCATTTTAGGGCTCAATAGCCACATGTGACTTGTGGCTACCGGATTGGACCACGTCAATCTAGAACATACCTAGCTCTTCAAACACCATTGATCATACAGCTGCACCTGAGGGATGGAGACAATGACAGGGATGACTGCTATATGCCTTTAGTCCTTACCTGAAGATTTAAACCACAGATGATATTGTGTCTTGCTATGTAAAAAAAGTCATAAGGATTTAAGATGAGAGCCCAGTAGGGCTTCTGTCACGGGGAGGCTCCTATAATAATCTACTAAAGTGGTTAGTAATCTAATATCTAGGTATTAGATTATCTAATGTGATTTGCCACTGGAGGGAATGAGTTGGTTCCTTTACAGAAAGATTATTAGATCTTTTTTGATTTCTTTCATCTGAATTTTGTAATTTAGCAGAAACCTGTACAAGAATGTTCATAGAAGCCCTATTCATAATAGCCCAGTACTGAAAACAATCCACATATCTTCCCCTGGGTTGATGGTTAGACAAACTGTGGAATACTACTCAGCAATAAAAAGGAACAAATTATTGTTACTGGCGACAACTTGCATGGACCACAAGGATTATGCTGAGTAAAGAAAGTTATATACTGTATAATTCAATTTACACAATGCTCCTCAAAAAAACCCAATTATAGACATGGAAAACTGATTAGTGATTGCCACAGGCTAGGACTTGATGGAAGACAGGCTGCGTGTGGCTATAGAAGGGTGACATGAGAAAGTCCTGTGGTGACGGCACAATTCTTTGTCTCGACCATGGTGGCGGTTACATGAAAATATACATGCGATATAATTGCATAGACATTTCTACACATGCAAATGAGTGCTTACAAAGCTGGTGAAATCAGAATAAGCTCTATAGATTGTACCAATGTTGATTTCTGGTTTTGGTTGTGTACTGGTTATATAAGATATTAACATTGGGGAAGGCTGAAGGATACGTGGTAGCTCTCTGCCATTTTTTTTGTTGTTGTTGTTTTGACAACTTTCTGTGACTCTATAATTATTCGTTAAAAATTTGAAAGTACATCTAAAAAAAAAGGCGTTAGGAAAAGTAAAAGCTGCTTAGCAAAGCCAGGCCTTACGGGCAGCAGATAAAATAAAATACGTAAGAATAGGCTTCTCAGAAGCCCAGTGAAGAAGGAAAGGTTGGCCAAATATCCATTTCTTAAATCCCAAAGTAATCACAAGGGCACAAGGAGAAAAATGATAGATTTTGTGACAAAACCCATTCTTCTGACCCCAGGTCCCTGTGCTCCAGCAAGGGCAACTTACTGCCTTCCACGTCCACAAAGTCTGGTTTCTGGCCTTACTGAGCCAAGCTGTGTACTGATCATCACGTCATGACGCAATACCTACTTCTGAAAACCCACAATAAAGTCACGGCAGGAGGGCGATTACAAAACCTGAACAATGCGTTTGCTTTTCTGCTTTCATTAAACTATGGCGTGCAATTAATCTGTTCCTTTTTAGGCACGTTATTCTTTCAGAGTATGTTAAAACACTGCTTTTTTACTTACTTTACCCTTTTCCTAATGGTAAAAACGGTGGTAGAAATCGGATTTGAGACTTAACACGTTAGTTTAATTACAAATTAAACAGTGAAAATTAGATTTCAAAAGTCATGCCATCTGTGTTTTTGGATCTGTGCATCCTCTGGCCACAAGAGGGCTTCTTTTCATCCCTGTAGTAAAACAAGCAGAGTAACCTTTAATCTGGAACTTACAAATCTCTTCCAAGGAAAAATGAATTCAAAACTGGGCACCCCCTGCAAACACCAGATTTAACAGACTATACAGTCTTGTAAAATGCCAAATTTATTGTAGAACCTCTGTGATATAAACTTCAAAGCTCAGTTTCCTATTTTTAAATTTGGCAGTCTACCTGAGGGATACTAGCCAACCACTTACAAGGCATATTCATGACTTCATTTCCCAGTTGGTGAATGAAGTTGGGGCCAGGCCGTCTTTACTTTATTATTAGCATACAGAGCTGAGCATATTGCTATGGTTCAATAAGAGCTCTGCAGTCTGTGGCTCCTTATTCATTATTTAAGGTCATTCTGTCATGCTAGAAGATGAATTTCCCTCCCACACATACCCCTATTTATAGGTTTCAGTCCATTTTGACTGTAATGCAAATGCTTGGCAAGAAAGACTCATATTCCTTATGAGATGTAACCTAAAGTTTTAAGACAAGAGGATTTGGAGTCTGGCTTCCTGGGATGCTGGAAGAGGAAGCTCTTAAGGGCACGCCAACTTGGCAGCATATTTTTATTTCTAAGATTTGTCTCCTTTGTCCCCAACCTGCTTAGACTTGCTCTGACTCCCCATACCCCACTCCTAAAATTTATGTCCCTTTCCTCCATTATTTGGCTCTTTATGACAGCAAGTAGAGCTGAAACTCAATACCACACAAAACCAGTAGTTGCCACTACTTATTGATGCATTGCCCAATTTGCAGAACTCTCTAAATTTTATTAAAGTTTTGCAAAGCATATACAAAGGAAACAAAAGGGACCTGTGTTTTCTAATTTATCAATCCCAAAGTTTTCTGGTGAACCAAATTGAAAGAGGAGGTTTTCATCAAATTCATTTATTACTTCTTTGCTCATTTCTAAAACTAGAAAATAAAATTGAGAGCCAACTCAATGACTATCCTTGACATGTATCTTTGTAAGGAGGAAACTAGGATTAACTGTCCCTGCCCAGAATTTCTCCTTCTTCGTGAGAAAGATACAGAAACCGGCTCCTTCTCTGTTTCTGGCCTTGCTCTGGTTTCCCCAGAGTCAAAGAGACGGAACAGCACTAGAAAAATAGAAACCTAGGAGAAGGGAGAATGGGGCTGAGCTTTCCCTGGAAGTGACCCAGGTATTGCTAGAAGTTGCTTGCTCATTTCTATTGGCCATGAGTTAAGGCAGTCAAGTGGGCCACTGGGGAACAAAGCTGAGATTTGCTTTGAGAACATGTGGTCAGTTTAAAATGCACACTGGCTAAAAACACAAAATCTGTGACCTGTAGAAATGACACCAAACTGGGAAGGTTGAGATCCAGATTTGAGTCCCTAGACTGTCATCACGTGGTCCTGTGACCTGAACTCTTCGCGATACACCCGTTCTTTGATATGTAAAATACAGCAAAATTATAAGCTCATTCTAGATACATAATTTCTAAATTTCCATTCAGCACTAACTTCAACCTAAAACTTAGTTTGTGTTATGCATAGTTCAACAATTACTGGGTTGTCATGGAGAAACAGAGCCCTTGAGCCAAATCCACTTCCCATGTGATTAAAAGGAAGAGTTGGTGTTAAAGGCTAAACTGAGACCCTCAGCTAGAAGCTGCAGGATGTGATTATTTTTAAGTCTAAGCATATGGCCAGCATAAATCCAGTTGATCCTGCCTGGAGGTACATAGTTGGAGAGATGCGCCCAGAGAGAACAGAGTTTTGATGTTTGATATTTCCAAGGAAACGTTCAAGTTTCCCGGACAAGTTCAGTCTTGTATAAATGAAAAGTGTTGGGCTTTGTTTTTCAACTTGGCTGTACTTTAGTGGGGATTTGATTAGTATGTTTGTTTTGTGTGTTCCTGTGTGCAGTGTGTTCTTTCGTAGAGCCTATTGGCTTTTTCTTGAAATAAAAAGCAGAGAGCATATTAGCACCTGCTGCAAGAATGCTGAACACTGTGTAAGTCGCATCCTTCCAGGTAACATTAGCTCTTTGTGGGTCGGCTCTGTAGCTGCAGGGAACACGGGAGGATACTGGAGCCATCACTCTTGTGGGACTTCACCGCCGGGCGCAGCCCTTGTTGGCCTTGGCTTCCGACAGAGCCCTCCTTGGCAGGGGCTAGGTCTTCCAGGACTCGTGGTGGGAAGTGAGGGCGGTGGGTATATCAATCACGCTATTCTGGATGGCTTGCTTTTCTTCCATATGGTTTACAGA
Organism: Cabassous unicinctus; assembly: GCA_029593785.1. NCBI lineage: Eukaryota > Metazoa > Chordata > Mammalia > Cingulata > Chlamyphoridae > Cabassous > Cabassous unicinctus. The sequence continues at coordinate 10,875 of JAQZBX010020951.1, read as the reverse complement.
CCTTTTTTTAAACTTAACTCTTCTTTTTTGCCTCTTGCGCTTGTGGTTGCCTGGTCGACCCCCTCAGGCCTGTTGCCAGGGTCGGGATAGAAGGGCAGGAGCCTCATGATGCAAAGCAAAAGAGAAGGGCCTTCTGAAGGGAGAAGGCAGCACAGTAAATGCATCCCTGCTCTGAGCCAGTCCCACTTGGACCCTTCAAGTAATAAACTCCTCATTGGAACGTCCTCAAAGTCATCGGAGAGAGAAGACAGTCTGATGCTAGGACCATAAAATTTTCCTAAAAGCTATTTAGTTAGAGAAAGTAATGATTATTTCTTCACAGGGTTCTCAATTTTGCAAGGGAAACAAGACATTTCTATTTTGGCAGGTTGCTTAAATGGACACAGGAAAGTGAAATGATTTGTCAGAGATGACAGAAAGCCTACCAGTTATTGAAGAGTTTCACACATTTTCACACATTTTCTTTTAAAAAGAAAGTATCTGGTTTCCTTCTAATATGTTGTAGTTTGCCTTATTTATGAGATTTATTTTCCTATTAGTGCAACAGTTTGCTGGAGATAAGGATAAAAGGCTTTGGGGATTTTTTAAGTTCTACTTGAAGAGTTATGACTATTAATTCCCTTAAAGAGAAATATTTATCTAAAGAGCTGACTCATTATGTGATACCTGGTGTGTAAACATACCAGGGACTGGAGAATGGGGAGGAAGTACAGAGAGTTAGTAATGAATAGGATGGGAAGGAGACCGAGTTGACAGTTCTTAAGCACCTAGTGTTGATCTACATTATTTCATTTAGTCCCACCCATAGGGAAACACTATATGCCCATTTTATAGATGTAGAAACAGAGCGATGAAGACAGCAAGTAAACTACTTTTGAGTTCATACAGGTAATACATGATAGCTCACATTGGAACCTGGAGTAGACAAAGGAAAGGCTCTTTCCTACTCCACATACTATGATGGAAAGAAAACTGCTTTGGATATAGGAAGGGGAAGGGAGTTGGTCTGAGTTTTGGACCCGGCTCTGCTACTGGTTCATTGTACTGCTTTAGGGAAAATCTCTTGATTCCTCTGGGCCTCAGTTTCCTGAGAGATTAAGATCCATAACTTCAGGCCAGGTGCAAGCCAACCACTTTTTTGGAGAAACAGCATTTATTCTGCCCACTTTGGGAGCCTAAACCAATCCAATGTGTGTTCGCCGTTTCAAATAACTTGTCTGCCTTCCGTGTCAGTGCTGGCATGGAGGAGAGTCCACTGCGGCCTTGAGATCCAGCAGGGAGCAAAGTAAGATATAATAGAGAACAAGCGTATTTGGAAAAAAATGGCTTTAACATCCTCATCTCAAGTTCTGTCCTCTAATTAGCTAATTGAGGTATAATTTGCACATCATTAAATCCACAGCTCTTAAGGATATGGTTCCAGGGGATTTGACAATTGAATACACATGAATAACCACCGTGCAAATCAAGTTGAAAATCTTTTCTGATTCACCCCAGAGATTCCCCTTGTGCTCACTTCCAGTCAATTCCATACCCTCCCTACCCAAAAAGTAACCACTCTTCCAATTTCTATTATCATAGTTTAGTTTTACCTGTTCTGGAACTTCATATATATATACATGGTGGTTTGAAGCTATATATACCCCAGAAATACATGTTCTTAACTTTAATCCATTCCTTTAGATATAAACCCAGTGTTATAAGCCCAGTGTAAGTAGGACCTTTTGATGAAACTACTTCAATTAAGGTGTGACCCACCTCATTCAGGATGGGTCTTAATGCTTCTACTGGAGTCCTTTAAAACTGGAATGAAGAGAGAGAGAGAGAGAGAGAGAGCAGGGAAGCAAGAAGCTGAAATCAACGAAACCTGGAAGAGACCAGCAGACACCGCCATGTGCCTTGCCATGTGGCAGAGGACCCAAGAATCACCAGCAGCCAGTCTTTGGGAAGAAACCATTGCCTTGATGATGCCTGGATTTGGATATTTTCTTGGCCTCAAAGTGTAAGCTAGTAAATTCCCATTGTTTAAGCTAACCTGTTTCATGGTATATGCTTTAAACAGCCTAGAAAACTAAACCTATATATATGTGTGTGTGTGTGTGTGTAATCATATCCGTGAATCCATGCGTAATGCTAGAGGAACATCAATAGTTCCAGGAGAGACATGGTAAAGCATTTTTCTGTTGATATCAGAGTCAGGGGTGAGTTGATGGGAGAATGAAGTTTAGATGGGATGTTGGTATTTGTTTCTTCTCCCCCAAGAAACTTACAACTCTTTGAAAGCAGGACCTGGTTCGTTTATAGTGTCTAACAGTACAGTGCATGTAGTACCTTATCAATTAATATTTATTCAATCAGATGCTACTTTTATATGCTCTGCATTTATTCATTCAAGAAAAAATTATTTTCCAACTATGTACCTGGGACTGTCTGGGTGCTGGGATCTGTTACAGGTAAGACTAAGAGAGTTTTTGCCCTCTGGGGTTCACATTCTAGTTGGGGAGACAAACAAGAAATACCCTACCATGGAATTAATAAGATCATTTCTGAAGGCCGTAGATGCTATGGAGAAAATTAACCAGGGAGATGGGAGAGAGCTCGGCTGACTTTGTGCAAGGCTGGTTCTAGTAGGTAATCCCTTGCTGCACTTAGCCGCTGGCCAGTTGCAAGGTACTGGATTAATATTGTCTTGTTGCTGGAACATGAACCAGAATTTGAGACTCAGGACCACATTTCATCACTCATTCCATTATTCATTCAAGGCCTAGTATGTGTCAACCATGGTCAATACCGTGACAATACAATATAAATGAGGCATAGGTGCTATCTTTAAGGAGTTTACTATTTCAGAGTTATTGATCTCTGGCAAGGCATCCATGTTTTTTAAAAATCTGCACTGCTTTCTCCTGTGTCATTGTACATATTTGAAAAATTAGTGCATTTTTTCCATCTAATCCACATTAAGAGAAATTTTCCTGAGTCATGTCCCAAGCTACTTTGAATCGGGGTCCCTGGGTATAAGTAACACGCTGTTAGGCGAGAGCTGAAAGGCTTTTCTTTCCTTGATGTTTCAGGCACCTCGCTGGTTCTCTCAGTCAGTCAGGTCACTCTCAGCAGAGGCTTAAAAAAACAAACTACACTAGAAGACTTACTTTGGAGATTTTGACAGTTCCTCGAAAACGCTTTCCACATAAAGTGTCCCAAACTAATAAAACCAACAAGACCCAGCCCCAACACACACGAATTCTCAAGGTTAACCATGGTGGCTCCTAGGGGACAAAAGGTTTCAGATGTGTCCCACAGATGAATGTTTGATATCACTGGACAGGACAGAGCCAGAACAATCGACTCCTCTTTGGCCAAAACTTTCCCATTAGTGTATCAGAAATGTGCAGGCTCTGATTGCAGAATAAGTAAACAGGACATAATGGGTTTTCAATAAATGCTACCGAGCCAGACTCCAAGTCTATTCGGAGAAGTTTATTTGACACGCAGAGCCAGCCGGGGGAATTGAGGACAGAAAGGTAAGGGGTATTGAAGTTCGTGAATGAAAAGTGGTGCACAGGGGTGCATTGTGACCACACATGAAAACTGCAGAGATGTGAGATTATTCTAATGGGAACCACCCACGAATCTGTAACACCTTTGTTGGAATTATCCAGATTTTATTATGAGAATAATTTGAATCTGACAGGGAGAAGGGACTTAGGGATTGTTTGGCCTACTTTTTTTCTGTTTGGTTATGTTTTTAAAAACCAAAGCTGAGTGTAATAAAGAGCCTAAAATCACACAATTGGGTGAACCAGAGCTAGACCCCAGGTTTCTCAATTCCTAGTCCCAAGGTGTCTCCTAGCCCGTTGGTACAACCAAACAGAAAAGGATCTGGAATAAAGGGGGGAAAGGGGGGGATGGGAGGTTATGTTCTAATAGACTGAAATTAGTTTTATCATGACTGAATTTCTTTCGATTTTAACCAGAAAAAATGAATCTATGTGTACATTAGGACTTATTTTAACTTAACCTTCTTTAAAATGCTGAAAGCTGAGCAATGGGGGAAAAGAGAGGCTCTATGCCAGAGAAAACTCAGGACCCTCCTCCTCCAAAGCCTGGATGAGCTGCAAATCAGCCTGTCCTGGGTAGTTCTGGTGAGCCTTTCTGTTTCCCAGGTACGTAATCCCCACTGACAAGTTAATAAAAGGATCAACAAAAGTCTCGCTCACTTGGAACACCATCCAAACATTTTTTCCTGAGAGTGTGCTGTCCTCTGTCCAGTTCCCTAGCCTGGGACCAGGATTCCGGTGCTTGCAGTTTATCAAGGCCGAGCTCTTCAGGTAAGGGAGTGAGGGAAGAGGATAAGGAAGCAGAAGGAGCGGAGGCAGGTTGTGTTCTCAAGGAAAGTGTAGTCTTGGGCGATTCATGAGATGAGGGGTCTCTGCAGCATCCAGAAGTGTCCCACCATGAATGAGAGGTTGGATCTTTCTATCCCAGTATATGTTACTTCTCTGACCAACAGTGTGTGTGGATGGGAGGTGTATTAGTCAGCCAAAAAGGAGTGCTGATGCAAAAAACTAGAACTCTGTTGGTTTTTATAAAGGGTATTTATTTAGGGTAGAAGCTTACAGTCACAAGGCCCTAAAGAGTCCAACTCAAGATACCATAAGAGGTACCTTCTCACCCAAAGTCATATGCCACATGTTGAAGCAAGATGGCAGGTGATGTCTGCAAGGGTTCAGCCTTCCTTCTTCCTGTTAAGGCTCCATGGTTCCAGATTCTTCAGATCTCAGCTGTAGGCTGGCATAAGGCTTGTCTCTCTCCCCAGGGCTTGTTTCTTTCCCGACTCAGCAGCTTTGGTCTCTCCACGAGGTCCACAGGATGCTCTGTGTATCTTCTCTGTGTATCTACTTCTCCTGTCTACCTCTGTGTGAGAGTCTGTTTTATCAGCCCACCAAAGGGACTGTGACTTAACCCTGCATGCCCTAATGACATGGTCAAATCAAAGCCCTAATCTTAACATAATTTAATCAGACATCTCAGCTGAATCTAATACAATCAAAGGGTATCACATCCAGAGGAACAGACCAGTTTACAAACATAATCAAATATCTCTTTTTAGAATTCATAAATAATATCAATCTGCCACAGGAAGTTTCCACTATCTGTCCAGGTGGGGTGGCTCTTGTGAGCCCAGGGCATTTTTCCAGAGCTGATCACACTGGTGTAAGCCTTTAGCCAGTGCACTCAAGCAACTGGGGGATGGGCACCCTCCACCACAAAGAGTGTCTGGGGGGAGCACCAACAGCATCTACTACACAAGCCTTCTGTGGCCTTTCTGTGTATGACAGGCAGCACACCAGTCTTCTGTCTCCGTTGGAATGTTGAAGCCCACATTCCAGGACATAAACACGAGACTTAGGAGGGCTGCAGCGGGAAGGAATGGGTGGGAGGGGTCTGACCCTTTCCTTCCCTCAGCAAATGGCATCACCACCCACCCAGTTGCCCAAGCTTGAATCCTGGAATTCCCAAAGCCATCTTCTCTCTATTCTTCTTGCCCCTGCTCTAGTCCAGGGAACCATTATTTCTCACCCATGTCACTAAATAGTTTCTTCTCGGTCTCTTTCTCCCTAGTCTGCATCCCATCCAAGCTAGTCCCCAGGAGCCCAATAGAAGCAATTCGCTTGCTTGCTTAACACCCAGTGATGGCTTCCTTTTACCCTCAAGGTAAAGTCTGCTCTTTGATGTGACTCACGGGGTCTTTCCCATGATGGCCACTGCCCTCTGCCTCAACACCCTGCCCCCACTTTGTTCTTAAATGCCAGACATGTTCAGCTTTTTTCAGACCATCAGATGCAGCTCATGGAGCTCTGTTTCTGGACAGCCCAGCCTGGGCACCACACCTAGTTGAGTGCCCCTTCTATGCACTACTTGCCATGGTGTCTGCCCACTTCATTGCAGCCGATTGCTTAATGGTCCTTCCCCCCTATAGACTATCAGCTCTTTGGAGGCAGAAACTGAGTCTGTCTTGTTAACCATTATTCCTCTGGCCTTGTGTCACTGTGATGCTACTAACTGGTATGTGAGTGTTAGGGATTGGCTTGTGTCCCCCAAAAAGATATGTTCAAGTCCTAAACCCCGTCCTGTAAATGTGACCTTATTTGGAAAAAGGGTCTTGAAGATGTGGTTAGTTAAGATGAGGCCAAACTAGATTTGGGTGGGCCTTAGTCCAATATGACTGGTGTCCTTATAAGAAGAGGAGAGGAGACACACAGACGGGGAGAAGGCCACGTGACAACGGCAGCAGAGAGTGAAGTGCGGCAGCCGCAAGCCGAGGAATGCCGAGGACGTTCACCAAACCAGCAGCTGCGAGGGAGAGGCAAGGAAGGGTTCTCTCCTACAGGTTTCAGGGGGAACACAGCCCTGCAACACCTTGATTTCAGACTTCTGGCTCCAGAGCTGAGAGGCAATAGATTTCTCTTGATTTAAACCAATAATTTGCTACAGCAGCAACAGGAAACTAAGACAGTGGACTTGGGCAAGATTTCTAACCTTGATGGTGTCTCAGTTTATTCATCTGTAAAATGTGGATAATATAATGCAGCCTACCTCAAAATTTGGAGGATTAAATGATTTAATACATGTATAGTATAATATATGTACAGTAGTTAGAACAGTGTTTGGCACATAGAAAGCCCTGTGTAAGGATTTTTCATTATTTTTATTTCTAGAGCCCATTAGTCAGAGTTCTCCAGAGAAACAAAACCAACAGAGCACAGGTAGATAGATGATTGATAGATAGATAGATAGATAGATAGATAGATAGATAGATAGACAGACAGACAGAGAGATAAAGGCTCATGCAACTGTGGGGACTGGCAAATCCAAATTCCATAGGGCAGGCTGCAAGTTGGAAACTCCAATGAAGGTGAAGTTGAATTCTTCAGGAGAAGCTTGGCTGGCTGAAGTAGAGGCAGAAATTTTTCTTTCAGATTGCTGAAATCCTCAATTCTGGCTTTTAAGACCTCCATCTGATTGGCTGAGGAGACTCCCCACATGGCTGAGGGCAATATCCTTTGTTGATTGTAGATGCAATCAGCCTTAGAGACAATCAAATGACTACAGATGTAAATCCATCTATGGAATACCTTCCTAGTAACAATCAGGTCAGTGCTTGCTTGACCAAACAACTGGACTCCGTAATCAAGCCAAGTGGACCCATGGAATTAAGCATCACACCATGTAGCAGCAGTTGTAGCAGTAGCATTAGTATCTCTAGCAAGGAGCAGAGTGTCTGGCACATGAGATGAGAAAAACTGAAGGTGCTAAAAGTGGCCACGCAGTTAGTTTAGCTTAATATCCCTTTCATCTTCTCTCCTGATATTTCTGCGGATGGTGAAACCAGGAGCATGTGTCATCCCAGTTTCGGTCTTATCTCTGACTTTACTGGCCTCCAAGGCAAATATTTCATGTTGGTTTATAGTTGACATTAACAGATTGTGTTATAAAGTTAGATAAGGGCAAAAAAACAAAAGGCTTCTCATCAGCAAAGGTGAGTAGGTTACAGCAAACCACAATAGTTACGCTGGGTGTTAATAATTTCATAAGGTAAAATACAGCATGGGAATATTTGCTAATTCTCATGAAATCCTTGCTCACCTAGCTGTTTCGTTAAATAAAGTGAGCCAATAGGAAATTGAGCCATATAACTGGCTCTTTCCTGTCACCCCAGGGTTCTGCTCCATTACCTCATCCTGCTCCAGTCACCCACCGTTCTCCTCCAACAGCCCCTCAACCCGGCCCTGCAGCTGGTCTTTGATGACTAACCGGGCTTCTGAGGGCCTGGTGGGAGTGCCTCCAGCACAACCACCTCTTCCTTCTCTGGGCTCTTCTCCCCTTCCTTCTCCCCTTCCCCCCTCCTCCACACAAAGCGACCCTACTGAGGTTCCCTTTGACGGGGATGATATAAAAATCTTTCATACAGAACAACTTTGGACCTATAAATCCGTAGACAGAACACTTTCAACTTGGATACCAAACCATTCCCTTTCCATCAGGCAAAGCCAGGAATAATCATAACAAGAGTGACATTTTAAACACAAGTCCATGCGCTTCACATTATCCTCCACGTTGTTTCTATGCATCTCTTTTCTTTCTCTGCCGTCAATCACCCTCTTTTCACCTTTATATTTACCCAGTCTAGCCTATCTGCTTGAGTTTCACTCTCAGTTCCTGTTTCCTCACAAAGGCTGGTGCTATATGAACACCTAGCCAGAATTCAGAAGGGTATGAGGAGAAAAAAAAAAGCACTCAGACGCCTTAAGCATGGCGGCCCACCCTGAGGACACTGTTCCAGAGAGTTCCGCCATTCACCCGATGCACACAGACAGGAACGTGAGTCATCAATGAGACACTGTTGCCACTGCCTCTCCCCGCAAGTCTCCCTAAAAAAAGAGGAAGTGGCCTCTGACATCGGGATGTACGAACTAGAGTTCCACACAGGGCACGGGGCATGAGAATTTTGCCACAGACATCCCCCCTGGGTAGGATGCTGGTCTCGTGTTTGGTTTTCAAACCCCAAATCTAAAGAAAAATGACACTTGAACTGTGATTTGTAGTGACCAATGTAAAGGCAGAATCAGAAGGAAAAATAAAAGCCAAATGGTACTGTTTTATGACTTCTTTAATTTTAAAAAATATCCATAATTTTTAAAAGAAATGTTTGGCAGTTGGGAGGATGGAAATGAAAAGAGCTGTAACTGCTTTTGAAGTGCAGAAAGCAACATTATGAAAGAAAGAAGGTCAATTAGTCACACTAGTCAATAAAGCTGGAATGAGATATAATTACGTATGTTCAGAGAAGTTTGATTAAAGATTACAAAAAGCTTTCTAATTATGAGGAAAGGAGAGAGGAATCTTAGGCGAGGCTGGCAAAGGAGGTTACAAATTTGTAAACCCTGTAGACTGAAATACGAAACCCAACAATTAGAGAGGCGTAGAACAAAGCAACACTTTTCCCATAGCAGACAAGCTCCATTCTCTAGCCAAAAGGATCTACAACCAGCTTTCACATCTTTGGCCACGTTCTTTCCAATATCCCAGAGCCCTCAACTCTCTCCACCACGCGTACAACTCATAAAGGAACAAGAATCCTCCAAACTTTGATTCCCAGGATGTCAAACAAGTCATGTTAATAATTTGTTCAACGTCAATTCTGTGAAAAATACTATTTTAGGCAAATTGAAAACAGAAATGATTAGAGAGAGAGAGTCTGTAACAATATAACTTGTCTTTTCTACATGCTACAACGTGGAAGAACCTTGAAAAAAATTATGCTGAGTGAAATAAGCAAGACACATAGGGACAAATATTGTTCAGTGACAATCATAAGAGATGTCTAGAAATAGCAAATTCTCAGAAACAGAAGGTAGATTAGAGGTTAACTGTGGGGAGGGGAGAGTATATGTTTAGTGGGTATGGAATGTTTGTAAAGAAAAGTAATAATTAAAAAACAAAACGTTTTTCTATGACTTCCTCTTTCAACATCCTTCTAGAAAGAATTCATTTTCACTGATTATTCAGAAAATGTTTAGCATTCAGGATTGACCTGGTAAATCCTGTCTGCTCCGCTGAGGGGGAGAGGGTCCTCCAAACCCGGCCCCAGCACCGTGACCAGCAGAGCGGACTTGAAAGAGAGCATTACCTCCTGTCCAGCACCCCTTTTCTGCAACCACATCTGCTTCAGGCACCAGCCATCCCTTGTTGCAGAAAGGCAGACTTTTCTGGAACTGGCAGTAAATTGGCATTTGCTCCGCTTGTGTCCTAAAGTAAAAGAAAACCTGTTTCAGACAATGAGTAGTAAATCCCCAAAGCAAACTCTTCAGAGTCAGCATGTGCCTCGGTTACAGGCTACCAGCAATGAAAGGGCATATTCATGCGTGAATACACATTTCACTGAGTCTCGCAACTCTCACCAGGGAGGCAGGCTCAGCAAACCAATTAACTAATTACACCAATTAACCAAAGTATAATTAACCTTGAGAACAGAGGAGGTAACAGAAGCACAACAAAGAGGTTCCCCTCCTCTTGGATCTGCCTGGTGATTTTAAACCTATTCGTTTTCTGTCTTAAAGGCATATCCACAGAGGGAAAATATTTACTGGGTGTAGGATTAATGGCCAAAGCAGTATCATCATGTAGGCAGAGGGAATCAAGGCAAAGGCCAGTGTCTGGCACCCCTGTTGCAGTTCACTTTATCTGTTAGTAAGTGTACTGACACTTTGGAAGATAGTATCCCTTAAACACTGGCCAATCCAAGGCCATTTCTTGTGAGAACACACATGTCCCTTATTTTAAAAATGGGAATAGCTAGAAATTTCCGAATAGATCCCTACATGGAGATGATCAAGCACCTGGTAAATCAATTGATTCTAGGAGGAAAAGGACCAAGAAAGGGATGACAAAATGTTTGGAGAGGTTGGATCTGTACCCCAAAATTCCTGGGAAAGATGAACTTGATCAACTTTAGGATTATCATGCTCTGTGCAATTCCGATGTGGATATTTATCTTTACCAAAACAACGCATTAAGGTTTTGCTATAATTACTTTTATGTAGCTTGCCTTATAAAATTTTAGTTTTTCATGTACTGTCAGGAATGTTATTTAGAATTAATGATACAAAAGATACTTAGCTAGGCCTGTTACCTTTTAAGTAGGATACATTTAGGGAAGGTATGAAGTTCACTCACAAAAATTAGCCAACGGAGGCAGGTGTGGCTCAATCGATAGAGCCCCCGTTTACCATGTGGGAGGCCCCGGGTTCGCTTCCCGGGGCCTCCTTGTGAGAGCAGGCTGGCCTGCGCGGCGCGGTGGGCTGATGCAGC
>JAQZBX010020950.1:0-32636 GCA_029593785.1 Cabassous unicinctus | reverse complement strand
ACAGGCATAGTCTCTACTATAGAGAATGTTTAGCCTACCCTGATTATCACAAAATCAGGTCAGCGAGAATATTCATATCATCCTGCTCTTTCTTGATCAATGTCAGTGATACAGAGGATTAAGAATTGAAGTGAATGGAAACTTATGGGCAATGCATATTAAAATAATAAGTTCACTGTTCTTGAAGTATTCTTTTAGTCCTCTTATATGTCTGGAAAAAATGATACCCACTGCTTAATACTTAGTTATTGGGTAAATTTTTTTATAAACTGTTTTATGACCCTTAACTGTAAAGTTGTCTTCATTATGCTTCCCTCTTTTTCTTTCTTCCTCCCTCCCTCCCTCTCTCTCTCTCTTACACCTTTCCCTTAACAAGAAATAGTTAACTCCTTGAGAACAGGGACTATGTCTTTGATTATTGACTATTTAATTATAGACACAGAATCTTGTATGATATTCTTAGTATATATCCATGGAAAGACCAAATGAATAACAATAGTCAATATGTAATTTGGCAAAACAAACTATTAGAGTGGGCCATACAAGTTTGAAGATTAATATTGGATATAACACACAAATTAAGTTTTATGAGAAAAGAGACTCTAGAATTGAGCATTGAAGGGTAAATGGTATTTATTTTGATGGAAAAATGCCAGGATATGCTGGGAAAAGCAGCATATGAGTGAATGCAAAGATGGAAATTGGAATATCATGTAGGCTATTAAGGAGACTGATTAGATTTGGTGGATGGTACATTTTGAAAACTTTTAAGAAACAGGTTTGAAGATGTTAGATAAGCAAGATTATGAAGTCATGAATTGATGGCAAAAATGTTTAGACTTAACGTTGTAGGTAATAGATAACTACTACATATACGGTTCATTTCTTGCATCTCTGTTTCTTTCTCAACCAGGAATAGTGTATCTTGAAAAATCTGACTTTGTTATGACTGTATCTAGTACCTAGGAATGGATATATTCACCAGATAATGTAATGTAGGGAAGGGTGCAAAGAGCCTTATATTTAATATGATAATTCAACTCTGCTCACTGGTGCTCTTCTTGCTGTCTAACTCTTTGAATGCCAAGCTTCTGATCCAACCTGCCTGAGTGAACTGACAATACAACCCACTTCTTTCTCTTTTAACTACATTAGCTCAGAGCCCAGAAAGAATGGGTGCTTGGCATCCCACAAAGATTATATAAGAATAATCTAAAGTGAGATGCCAAAATCTTAAACTACAGATGTGTTAGTGGGGAGAAAGAAGAAGAGACAGATATGGGAGACAATTCAATGGAAGAACTGACAAAACATCATTTAGGACAGAGTTAGTGATAAGGAAATTGTTGATGTTTTAGTTTGCCAGGGTTGCTATAACAGATTCCACAAACCAGTTGACTTAAAGAAAAGGAATTTATTGGTTCACAATTTGGAGGATAGAAATTCAAAATCAAGATCTGAAGTCTGTAGCATTCTGGTGATAGCTTGTTGGCAATCAATCTCTGCATTCATCCCGTGGTGATCTGTCCCTTTCTTTCTTCTCCTGTGGCTTGTACTTCCCTCTCCACATTTCCTTCGCTTATTCTAACCTCAGTCATACTGGATTAAAATCTGAATAGGAGCTTTGATGATCCCACTCACAAACGAATTCGCAACCACAAGACAAGGGATTAATAGTTGAACATGTCTTTGTGGGGGACACGTGGGAGACAACTACCACAGATGGTATAACTGATAGTGATAGTAGAGGGGGAATTGATTGAAGCGGATCAGGAAGAGACCATGGGTTAGGGTTTGCAGATGTTTAATTTAAGGTGATGGCATTTCATTCAGGAGGAGTCCAGTATAATTGAATAAATTGAACTAGAGATCAGGAGAGAAAACAAGTTGAGGAGAGAATTAGAGTTCAGGAAAAAGGATGCATACTTTTGTGGAGATGATAATTTAAGTTATTAGAATAGATAGAATCTCCTTTTTTGAGAGAATGTAGAGAGAGGAAAACAGAATCCATTTGCTATTTTAGTATTAAATACATAATTTATTCTAAAGAATAATAAATTAATTCCACATTGATTCTATGATTTAATTGAAAACTTTTCTGTAAAAGATGATTATAAGCAAGAATACATAGGCTGACTCTAGACCCTTTATTAGAAGTGTAGGCACAATGTCAAAGAAAGAAAATAGGTCCCCACTGGGAGAAATCTTAAGACAGAAATTGTGAGTACCAATCACTGTTAGTACCCGTGCCATTGAAAATAAGCTCTGTTTTTCATGCAGAAATCTGCTATCAACCTGAATACATTTGGGGGTGTCTGAGAGAGAAAAATGCAAGGAATATTGCCAAAATTGCATTTCCATAACATGTAACATCTTATTGCCAAGGGACCAAAGTTTGCAAAGCAGAGGGAAAGGTATAGGCAGCCAGGAAACAATCTGTATGATTTTGTAAGACCAAGAAAGCTTCAGGTTTCAACCACAGAAAATTTGATGTCCCAATAACCTGTGTGCAAGGTCTCGCTGCTAAAGCAGGCAGCAATAGACTTAAAGCAAGGTTTGTGTGAGACTGTAGTGAAAAAGGCATGCTGACATTGCCTGAGGCAAAGGAGCCCAGCCCTCAGAAAGTGTTCCTGTACTGCAAGTACTCTCACGGGGTCTATGTAAGCCACCTTGTTCACAGAGTAGAAAGCGTACCAATGCATTCAATCCAAACCATTCCTAGCTGAAGGATACTTGTGGATTATTTATTCATAGAGAGCTGGAAAAGGAATTTGTTAGAATATTTTAAAGTCAACTAATCAAAGCTCCTAGAAATAGTCAAATGGTGGAAAAATCACCTAGTAAAATAAATGCAGTATTTATTTAATTCCATAAGCATAAAATTCTCTAAGATGAATGTAAAGTTTTGGTTTCTAGAAATTGTACTGGAGAGACATACAAATCACAGATTTTGTTAACCAGGAGAGCTATAAACTAGACCCTGCATCCAGCCACAACTGGTAAGAAATAGGATAAAATTTTCCAAGGAAGAAATTTAAAAACAAGATTTGAGGGATGGAGAAGAGCGATTTCCCTTCAATCTGGTCACATTCTTTAGGGGTTTGACTGTAAGAAAGGAATATCAAAGAAATGGAAATCATTCTGAAAGCATTTAATTTGTGTATTCAATTAATCATCAATCCATACATATGCCAGCTCTTCAAATTTGAAAGACAACTTCTGTTTCCTATGCTTTGCAGAATGCTGAGAGGCAGGGAAACTTGTAAGTTAACTAAGTGTGTCTAAATGCATACTTTTCAGAATTGAAGAATTGAGTAAGTATGGTAAGAAGAGAAGGAACATAAGGCATCTAAGTATACAACGAGCCCTAGATTTCACAAGGCAACTCAGGGAAAATATTGGTGAAAGGATTTTCCTATTAAATTGTTTGTCTTTTTGTTATTGATATGTAGAAGTTCTTCAAATAATGTGGCTACTACTCTTTCTTAGTTTGTTATGGCTGCTATGACAAATACCACCAGCTTGGCTGGCTTAAACAATAGGAATTTATTGGCTCACACTTTGGAGGGTAGAAGTCCAAAATCAAGGTATTGGCAGGCCATGTCTTCTCTGAAGTCTGTAGCATTCTGCACAGTGTACTCCTCTACCTCATTATTATTATTAGTGAAAATATTGCTAATCATTACTAAACATTAACCTTGCACCAAGTCAAGTCAACTCATTAGAAAGCATCAATTGACTTTATAGATGTATGACCTAATATTTTGTACTGTGTCTAAGTTCTTATACAACATGTTATTTTACAGCCATCTTCTTATCCTACAGTTTTTACATTTTTCCTACAAAATATTTTTGTTAGGCTCTTTGCAAGTTGCAAGAAACAGTGCAGTGCTCCAGTTTCCTCAGACATGGTAGCTGTGGTAGTCTTACTTCTTAGAAGGGCTATAAACCATGTTGGCAGACACAGAATCCCCACAGATTTTGATTTGTTAAAACTTCTTTTCCATTGAAGCATAAGATGTATACAGTAAAATAAACAAATCTTGAGGAAACAGTTTGTAAGGAAACACACCCACATTTATAACCACCATCCTGATGAAGATATGGAACAGTGTCAGAACTTTAGAAGTGTCATAAACACACTTCCAAAGGTGAATAAAACTTGAATTTTTATAGTCCAATTGATTGAGATATAATCTATATACCATAAAATTCATCTTTTGGGTAGCCATAGATCAGTTTTACTTGTTTTTGAACTTTATAAAATTGAAATCATCTCATACATAGTTTTTAGTGTCTCGCCTTTTTCACTCAGCATTATGTCTGTGAAATTAATCCATGTCATTCTGAAGCAGTGGGTAGTAATCGGTATTTTTATTGTTGTATAATATTGCATTGCATGAATAGATCACAATTTATACATCTATTCTATTGTTGTTGGTAATTTAGGTTGTTTCCATATTACAGATATTATGCATAATACATAATGCATAATCATTTTTGTACATATCTTTTGATGAACAAATGTATACCTTTCAGTGGGTATATATGGAGGAGTGAAATTTCTGAATCCTAGAATATGCATATGCCCAGCTTTCGTAGATACTGCCAATCCATTTTCTAAAGTTATATTACCAATGTATATTCCCATAAGTTGATCTACAACTTTTTCAACACTTACATTGTCATTTTTTAAAAATTTCAGATGGCTATGCTATGGTTTTAACTTGCATTTCCTTTCATTTCCTTGACAAGTAAAGAAATTAGGTTTATTTGCCATTTGGATATCCTTTCTTAAAAGTGCCTGCTCAGCAAGAATCTCCTGAGCAGAGGAACAGTGGCTAGTGAAGGGGAAAGGACCATTGATGGACCCTTAATAGTGATGATAGTACTTATGAAACTTTACTTTTGAAATTGAAACTTAGCCTAGTATTATAGGGTGCCTAAGAGTTACCTCCAGAGAACCTCCTTGTTGCTTAAATGTGGCCCCTCTCTAAGCCAAACTCAGCATATAAATGTATTACCTTTCCCCCAGCATGGGACATGACTCCCAGGGATAAGCCTCCCTGGCACTGAGGGATTACTACCAAGCATCAGTTAACAATGCAACTGGAAAAAGACCTTGACCAAAAGGGGGAAATGGTAAAGACAAATGAGTTTTTATGGCTAAGAGATTTCAAAGTGAGTTGGGAGATCATTCCAGAGGTTATGCTTATGCACATCTCAGCAGGATCTCATTTACTGCCAAAGTAAATATTGCCACATATAGCTGGGCTTCTGAGGGCTCTGGAGACATCCAGACACTATAGGCAGGGCAGAAAGCTCAGGAGTTTGGCACCCTGTCAGTGGACCCAGCTTTGGAATTTATGTTCCCCAGTGTGACAGAGTTGGAATCAGTTGTGGTTTCCCTATACATGGCTCTTCTGCCCCTTCTATTTGAACCTATATTTAGTACTCGAGTTGATAGATATATGTCCAAGAGATTTAAATCGTTGGGCTGTCCATGTTGCAACAGTATTGCAACACCTAATCTGCAGTTCATTGGACTCATCCAGGACAACTAACAAGGAGATGATGATGAACAAGGACCATCTCAAGAAACAGAGAGAGTCTGCAACTGCAAGCAAGATAATCCCATCTATCTGCCCCATGGGATCTATGCTCCCTTTCAATTAGAGGCGGAGTGGGCATCACAATCCCAGAATCCTCAGGATTGGAGAATGAATGATGGACTAGAGTAGACTTACTGTTATTCTACTATAAACTTATTGTGATCCCAGCAGTGGAAGAAATTACAACAGTGATGTGGAGGCAGTGGCCACTGGAGGTTCTGAGGGGAGGGAGAGGGCAAAATAGCTGTAATTTGGGGACATTTTTGGGACTTGGGAATTGTCCTGAATGACATTGCAATGACAGATACAGGCCATTATATATCTTATAATAACTTACAAAAATGTGCAGGAGAGAGTGTAAGCTACAATGTAAACTATAATCCACACTTAGTGGCAATGCTCTAAAATGTGTTCATCAATTGTAACAAATGTACCATACTAATGAAGGATGTTGTTAATGTGGGAAAATGTGGGAGGGCTAGGGAGCAGGGCATATGGAAATCCCCTATATTTTTTATTTAACATTTATGTAATCTAAGTATCTTTAAGAAAAAAATTAAAAGTATATGAATGCCTGATCAAGTCTTTTGTCCATTTTTAAAAATTTAGTTGACTATTTTTTTCTTATTGATTTGTATCTTTATATATTCTGTATATAAATCCTTTGCATACACATGCACATGCACACAGGCACACATACACACATGTATTTATGCATATGTGTGTCCATATATATTCATGGATGTGTGTGTGTCTGTCTGTATTTTTTTTCTCAATATGAAAGGATTTTACAAAGTTTAACTCCATTTATACCAGTAACTCCATTTTAGGCAGAAGCATAATTTCTTCCCTATTGTATTAGTCAGCCAAAGGAGCGCTGATGCAAAGTACCAGAAATCTGTTGGCTTTTATAAAGTGTATTTATTTGTGGTAGAAACTTATAGTTACCAGGCCATAAACTGTAAGTTACTTCCCTCACCAAAATCTGTTGCCACGTGTTGGAGCAAGATGGCTGCCGATGCCTGCAAGTGTTCAGTCTCCCTCTTCCTCTTAAGTCTCTGTGATCCCAGCTTTTTCTGATCTCAGCTGTAGGCCGGGATAAGTCTTGTCTCTCTCCCGAGGGCTCGTTCCTCTCTGGGCTCAGCTGCTCTGTTCTCTCCACAAGGTCAGTTGTAGACTCTCAGGCTCTCTCTCTTCCTGGGATCTCTGCCATGTCTATGGAGCCATCTCTATTCTTCTGTGTTCTTATCCTGTGTGTTTACTTCCTAGGGCTCCAGCATCCAAAATTCCAGCTCTCTCCTCTGCCATGTAGTTTTCTCTGTGAGTCCCCACCCACTAAGAGGGCGGGGACTCAATGTCTTACTGATGTGGCCCAATCAAAGCCCCATCATAATTTAATCAAGTAAAAGTGAAACCTCTGAATCCAATACAATCTAATGTACCCTGAGGAACAGACCAATTTACAAACATAATGCAATACCTATTTTGAAATTCATAAACAATATCGAACTGCTACACCTATTCTTCTGATTTAGCTATTCTACATGTTTTCTTCTCTGTTGCCTTCACTTGCTATTACTTCTATGTGTTATCTTTCGTTCAGTGACCTTTGGCAGAGTGTATCTTTCAAAGATGGCTAAAATATAACCTCACAAAGGCAGGAAGTTTTCTTTATTTTGTTCACTGCTGATCTCCCACTGCAATATCTCCCATTCCACATAGTCTTCTTAAGCTTTGAATTTCCACTCCATCCACTGAAATATAGAATCTTTGTTCCTTCCCCTTGAATATGGACAGACTTGGGACTGTGGTGGAAGTGATGCTGTGTATCTTCCAAAGTTCAGTCATGAGAAGCAATATAGCTTTCACCTGTTTCTTTTGGAATATTTGCTCTTGAAATCCAGCTGCCATTCTGAGAGGAAGCTCAAACAGGTCCATGTTGAAGGACCACATGGAGAGGCATGATGGTGTTATGGTTGACAGCCCAGCTGAGTTTCCAGCTAACAGTCAACACCAAGCACCAGACATAAGTTAAGTTAGCCTCTAGGTTATTCTAACCCTTAGCTGTCAGTCACTCCCAGCCTTCAAATCATCCCATCTGGGACCCTATACGTAATCCATGAGCATAATTAAAATGATTTATGATATTAAGTTCTGGGATGGTTTGATTCACAGTAATAGTGAAAAAATAAAGGACTCTTTAATGCCTCAAATTTAAAAATTTTGAGCAAGAACTCTATTTGTGTAGCATGTTTACCTAATTTGGCTTATATTTTTAGATATATATTAACTTTTAGAAAAAGATTAATTTTCTTCCTGTATTTCCACCTATTCTTCCACCTCATTCAACTAAATGGAAAGTTTCTCAGAGGAGATATTTGTCCAGGTGAAAAGCATAAGTAGTAATAGTGCTGATACCCCATCTAATCCACTTGTGGCCGGTGGCACGTGAACTTACCTCAGAGGCCACTTTTTGTCTAAAAGGAAATGTGGGATACTCATGAGGCTGACACTTAAATGTTCATGGAGAGTCCAGTATAAAACACACACCTTTGTTACTTAAACAATTGTTATATAATTTAAAAATGAATTTCAATACTGTAGATTGTAGGTAGGCTAACTACTGTTCCTAGCAGATTATAACATGTTGGTCGATAGTAAATTGCCTATTGTGTCCCCCAAATGTACCGTTATAGGAAGCAACAGAAGAGCAGTCTATTTCAGGCCCATACAACTACTCTGGTGGGTTAATAAGTCAAAGAGGTGGCCCTCTCCATGCAGTCATTCAGGGACGTAGAATACCTGAGGCTCTGCCAATTTCAACACATGCCTTTCAAGTTGAAAGAGGAAAAGATTATGGAGATCAACCCAAGGTAAGATTTTTATGGCCCAGGGTATGGGTCTGCAAGTAGAACACATTACTTCTGGTCACACATTCTTGGCTAGAACTCAATAATAAGACCATGCCCAACTCCAAGGAATTCTTAGTCTAGATATGCACCTAGGAAGAACAGAAGCATGTGGATTTTGCTGAGCAGCTAACAGTCTCTGTCACAAACACAAATAATGCACTGAAACTAAATTTAGTGTTATTTGTTGATAGTGTCTTGTTTAGAATACTAAAATAGGATTTAAGTGCCATATAGCAACTTTTCTGGTATTTTCCTTTTATTATTTCTTATGTCATGGTCTTGAACTGATTCTACTGCTTACCATACCCTTTTCAGGATATAAAACTGAGAATATTTCTTTAACTGGAATCTGCCATAGCACAGAAAGATAATTCAAAATGTGATTGCAATAAAGAAAGGCATAGGTACTCTGGACTTGATTGACCATTCTCTGGTTGACTAGTTAGCTAAGGAATTATATTGACATGACATTTTATCTCTGTCTTTCTCCACTGCCTTCTTGTGGACTGGAAAAAAAATCCCTGCACATTTCTTTCCTGTCCTTGTGTTAAATTCCAACTCTTTACCACTGGGACTACTTGGGTTGGTTGATATGTGTGACCACAAATCTTCCTAGGTTATATCTGGCCTGGATGAAAAAAACATGAGCAGAAATTCCTGAATGCTATACACTGCAAAGTAAAACAATTAAGTTCTTTTTTTATTGGAGAAGTTGTGAGCTTACAAAACAATCATGCATAATGTGCAGAATTCCCACACATCACCCCTCCACCAACACCTTGCATTGTTATGGAACGTTTGTTGCCTATTGTGAAAGAACAAGAGTGAGTTCTTTTTAAAGCAGCTTGTTTTCCATTTTCTGCAATAAAATGCTCATTTCTTTTTTGTATGGTGGTGACAGTAAACTATATGCATTTAAGAATATATTCTAATACAGCAAACAAAATTTTAGACATGCTATAATGTTTTCGAAATGCTACTGTCCTAGGAAATCCAAAATTTGAAAACCACTCACATGTAAGTAGCAATTTACCAAAAGCTTTTTCTTTGTACTGTTTTTATGATTGAGGACTTGTCAAGAACTATATTAACAAAATTTAGATATACTGTGTTTAATATTAAATTTAATAAATTAACAACAGGAGGTTATTTTCACCTGATGGAAGCCATAGGAACTTCATGCTAGTTTTAAGAGGACAACAACAATCCATAAGAACACCATCATCATAGTGACTACTTATTGAGCACTTACTCTGTGTTAAGAACTGGACCTAGTTCTATAACCATATTATCAAAAAACAAAAAATGCAGAAATACATAGTGTTATTTGTAGTAAATCTGGAATTTAAGTAGCAAATTTTTAAAAATAAAAATCCACAGTTTTCAAGTACTATATACAATATTTATTTTGAATGGAATAATCTCTTAAATTGATATAAAGGACATCTATTAAAGTTGGAAATATTAGAAGATTCTCTTTTGGTTTGAGACTGTTCAAAATGCTTTGAGCAAAAGAGTGTATTGAATTTAAAAATCACATTTTGAATATCTGAATTATGCTGAATTCTTTGCAGCTGAGTTCAAATCTGAAGCAACTATACAAATTACCTTTAGTTTAAAAGTTTGCTAAATTTGATACATACTTTAATAATACAATGTTGTAACTTTAACGAGGACTGCATTTGTCTTTAAGTCCACATGAGAATGAAAGCTTAATATTAAAAAAATAAAAAAAAAACTTTTGTCTAGCAAAAGTGATTTGAAGATGTTTTGCTCCATGCATGTGAACTCAGCAGGTGATTCTTGCCTATCTTTGATGTCAAACAGCACAAAACTTCAGTGAGTAGTAGCTTCTGAAATGCAATAGACATAGCTGAGTCTTCATATGAAGCTCATGCTTGAACTACATCAGAAGAACTGACATCTATTATGGTGAGCAAAGACAAGTGTTTGAAAAGAGATTCAAACAGAGGTGTCAGAATTTACAGTGCATAGTTTTATATAAGTTGATTTTAACCAAGCATATCTCTATGAACTCTGCAGGATAGAAAAGAAATTTCAAAAGGCAGAGAAATTGTTGTCATCTAAGGGCATGGAATGTTTTAATAGCTTAAGGAAGAACATTTCTGAAAGGTTATGTGGTGATCCATTTACTTTGACTGAGTAATAAGGCTTCTCATTGTGATACTGCAGTTTTTAACCCTTAGAACAATAAAATGTATGTGAGTCAGAGAGCATAAAAGGGACACTTAAAAACTCAGATGAAACTTGCCACCCATTTTTTAAGTTTCAGTGTCTAGGCACAAAAACTTACTGCAAATTATCTGAATGTGATCTAATTACTAAAGGGAAAACAAACAAGAAACAAGTAATGAACAAAAGCCCTTTTTAGACCTAGTGAGTCTTTTTGCCCTTGACAGAAATAAGGCCAGGAAAATTCAGTTATGTTTCTAAATTGACACTTTTCAAAAGCATGTGAAATATCCATTAGCACTGTTGGTTATTTTTCTTCATTTGTGATTCCCAGTAGACTTTGTGTACAGTACGAGAAGAATGAAGTCTGAGTTTGTGTTTGTGAGTGTGTGAGTGTATGTGTGGGGTGTGTTTTGGGCAGGGAAGGGGGACCAGTAGTGACTTTTATTGGAGAAATGTTTGTTTAAAATTGTGTCCTACGGGCTTAACACAGCAGTCCTCTAAAACTCTCCCTAAGGGGCCTAGTGTCACAAACTAATGTAATTGTTTTTCTAGAAATGCTTCTCCACCCACACCCAAACAGATTAAAAAAAAAAAAAAAAAGGCAAAACTCCTTGGCTAAAGTACAGAAACTCAATTCCTAGGCAGTGATTTCCAGCTTGTAATCAACACTTAGCAGTGTGAGATCTACCTCTGCTTAACCTACAATTAGCACAATTAATGCACCACGTGCCAAACCACTTGTTTAGTTATTATATTTTAATGTTTGCTTTTAACAACAATTCTTCTTCCCTAGATTAGCTACAAAAGCCTCCTCAAGGAAAAACAATCTGGCTAGTCCAATTCAAATTTGCCACTCCCCTGAGAACCATGTCTCAATTTTTTTAGATTTGATTAATGAATTTACTACATTGCATTTAAACAAATATTTTCTTCTAAAGTGGCTTAGAACCTTAGAAAGGAAAGAACAGCATATGGCATGTCTTGTGGGCTGGCTGGACCTTGTCATGCACATATCATGTGGTCTATGGTCCTTTCTTTCATCATTATTAGAAGACTTAACTAATGCAACTTAAGCCACAGGAAATTAAATTTGACAAACATTCATTAAGCAAATACTTTTTACAAAGCACTAATATAGTGCTACAGGAAATAAAACATTATATAGCATAGCAAAAATATGCACCATTCATTGAACTGTTAATGAATTAGCTATTCCTATCTAGTTAGTCTCTGTAGCAGTGTGGCATTATTTATGAATTCCAAAAATAGATATTGGATTATGTTTGTAAACTGGTCTGTTCCTCTGGGCATGATTAAATTATGATTAGGGCTTTGATTGGGCCACATCATTAGGGCGTTGAGTCCCTGACCCTTGGTGGGTGGGGACTCACAGATAAAAGACATGCCAAAAGGCCAGAGTTGGAGTTCTGATGCTGAGTTTTTGAGCTGGAGCCCCAGGAAGTAAGCACACAGAGGAGTTTGGTCGTGAGGAAGGAGAGAAGGCCCCGGGAAAAAGAGACGAGCTGTTTGCCTGATAGTTTACATCTGGCCTTGTGGAAAGAGCAAGCAGCTGAACCCAGAGAGAATCAAGCCCCGGGGAGAGAGACAAAGCCTAGAGAGCCTGACCATGGAGCCTTAAGACGAAGAGGAAGCTGAACATTGGCAGATATCTTGCTCCAACACGTGGCAACAGACTTTGGTGAGGGAAATGACTGATGCCTTAAGCCTGGTAACTGTAAGCTTCTACCCCAAATAAATACCCTTTATAAAAGGCAATGGGGGAAGTGGGTGTGGCTCAATGGATAGAGCCCCCGTTTACCATATGGGAGGCCCGGGTTCACTTCCCGAGGCCTCCTTGTGAGGGCACGCCGGCCTGAGCAGTGCGGTGGACTGATGCGGCAAGACCTCACAGCAAGGGGGAGATAAGCAGACACAGAGAAGACACGCAGCGAATGGACACAGGAACACAAGCGGCAAAGGGGGGATAAATAAATAAATAAATCTTTAAAAAAAAAAAAAGCCAATAGGTTTCTGGTGTTTTGCATCAGCACCCCTTTGGCTGACTAATACAGCCTCTATTTGTTTCCTTTACAGCATTTAAGAGATCTGGAGTAACTTTGCTTATTTCTTTGCTTGTTTAGTGTCTTGTTCACTCCCTCATTTATACATTACCATACCTAGATGAATCTCTGATACATAGTGATCAATAACATTTTGTGGAATAAATTAATAAATACACTAAGTGCTTTACATTTATTATCTCATTTAATCTTTACTATAGGCCCATATTATTACTGTGATTTTACAGATCAGATATGGAAACTGAGCCTTATATGGGTTGAATAAGATTGTTGGAGGTATAATTCAAATTCAGGTTTGTCTGATGCCAATGCCAAAGATAGTAATCCTTTACAGTGTTGTCTATTTAGAGAATTCATAACAGGTTTCTGTTGCTGGAAGAAAAAGTTTTCAATGAATGATGCCAGGAATTTATAATCATTGAAATAGAGATGTACTTAAATAAATCATAGAAGACCAACTGCAAATTGCTATATTAGGTATATAAATATCAGTCTATGACTGGGGAGAAGATGATGATTGATTTCATGTATTGATTTTTGTAATTTAAGAATTTCCATTTGGTCCTTTTTAATATATTCTATTTATTAGCAGAAATTTCTTGTATTTTATTACAAAAATATTTTTCTTTATGTTATTGGGCAGTGTTATGACAGTCAATTCAAATTTCTTGTCTGCTAATTCCAACATATGAGTCATCTCAGGGCCAGTCTTTAAGGAACGTCTTTTCTTTTGAGAATGGGTCATATTTTTCTGTTTCTTCATATTCAAACAATTTTGGATTGTATTCTGAACACTGTGAAGGTTATGATTTGGAGACTCTCAATTTGGCCATAATCCTCAGAAGAGTATTGATTTGTTTTGTCTGTTTTGTAGGCAATTAACTTGGTTGGACTGAAACTACAAAGTCTATCTCTTGGGCTCAAATCTCAGTTCTCTTCTTTCAGATGTAACAGAGCTGCTTGAGTCTTTCCAGTGTATAAATGGTTTAGGGTTCAGCCAGAGATTTTAGCATATTTGGCTTTCTCCTTTCCTGGATCCCTCCTTGCTTTCCAGGGGCTGTGGTTCCCCTGAATTCTGTATTCTGGTTTCAAAAAATAAAGATTGCAAGTTTCCTATCAAAATAAAAAGCTGCAAAAATAAGAAACTCAGCAGTGCTGTTACCTTCTCACAAGTGTCAATCCCCCTTCAGAAACTGCCTGAGTTTTGCTGTTCTTCAATGCCTCCAGAAAATTTGTTGTTTTTGTACATTTTGTCCAAAGTTAATAGCTGTCATCTGCAAGAGGGCTGGTTTGAGCACTTACTTTACCTTCAATGGACACCGAACCTCTCTGGAGGAGTAACATTTAAATGGTGCTCTTAGGATTGTCATAGATGGAAGCGGAGCTGGTGAGGGGTGGGGCCAAGAGGGACTTTGATACCAAAGTCCCTATTTATACAATGGCTTTGAGGAAGTTCATAGTATGTTGAGTTTGCATTACTGTGAATAGATCCCTGTAGATGTTTACATATTTATGTGGCTATGTGGGAGAGTATGAATATATGTGATTGGGAATTATATAGGAAGAGAAGGCTGAAAAATCTCATTTTTAATTGCCTAATCTTTGGTATTTGGGAACCATAGAAGATTTCTGAGCCGATAAGGAGATAATTATATGTAAAGAGGATAAAAAATGAGCACAGCAACTCTGGAGGCTCCTTGGAACTCTTTCTAGGAGGTTATCCCAGAATCTTGAGAAAAGGCCAAAATTGAGGCTATTGAAGCATTAATTCCTCTGAATTGAGTAAATATAGTTAAAATTCAGGAATATTTTTCTTAAGTATGCTGGGTAGTAGCTAAAAAGACATCAAAAATAAAATCTTGTCACCATGGGGATCTAATTGTTAGAATATTTTGATTGATATTAAATTGCTCGTAAAACATTTGTGAATCATAATTTCAACTTGTAACTGAAAAATGCTAAACTCCTCTGCAAATTTAAACATTAAACGTACTTAATTGTTGTCAATTAGCAGTAGTCTTGAGGGAGTGAAGGGGTAACAAACCGACATTCATAAATTGCTTGCCACATTCCTGGCATATTATCCTTTGTTGCCTATTGGAATTGTCGAGAAATAGTTATTTCTAGTCCCATTTTACAGATAAGGAAATTGAGAAGCACAGAAGTTAAAGCAACCTTTTCAAGGTCACACAGCTAATAAGTAGGGAATTTATTGTTTAGACCCAGGCCTCTCTGATTCTAAAGTTTATTCTCTTTTCAGTGTAACATTACTTTTGAAAGTGAAATAGTGTATGTTACAGACAAGCTATAACTCTTTTTTGGAAGCAACTTCTCTATCTCTTATTTTGCAGTGTCTCCTGAAGAATTATATTTGGTATTATTTCAACAATAGGCACTAATTTTTGGGGAGTGCAACAAAAAAGTACAACAAAAAGAGATAGTTCTCAGAAAATAGTTTTTCAACTCTTTTTCTGTGGAAGAAAATGATAGATGAGACCCTTAATGAAGTAGTATATGAAGGTGCAAATTTTTGATTAGTAGACAAGTAAAAATACATGAGACAAAATAAGTACCCATTAGTTTATTCTGTTGTTTTGTTTGTTTTTGAGATAACCCATTTGTTTTGAGTTTTCCATGAGTTGACAAGAATAACTAGGGGCCACCTGGAGACAAAATAGTGATTTTTGGAATGAGACTCTTTAAGGTATATTTCATTTCCTTATGGAGGAAGCAAACTGACAAATCATCTAGTTCTTCACAAAACCTTCGAAAATTACATATGATCTAAATGATCCTTGAAGACATATCCCAAAGTTCACCATATGTCCTTGTTGGGATCTTTGAAGATCCTATATTGGTTGTGGCCAAATTGAATTAGGTGGGCCTTAATCCATATGACCTGATCCCTTGTAAAGAGAGGAAATTCAGACATAGTCAGAGAAATCCACAGGAAGAAGACAGAAGTCAGAAGTCAGCGGAAACCAGAAGAGCAGACACAGGGAGAGGGAGAGTGCCATGTGATGGAGGGCTGCCATCACCAGAATGTGACTAACAGACTAGACCTTCCTGACATCTTATTTTAGATTTCTAGCCTCAAAACTATAAGACAGTAAATGTTTGCTGTTTATGCAAACCCATTGTGTGGTATTTGTCATAGCAACTCTGACAAACTAAGACAATCCTCTTGGTGTAACTTCAATATTAAGTTGCTCATCCTTTTTCCAGCTGACACTTTCCCATGCCACTGGACATGTTTAAAGGGAGTGGGAGGCAGGAGAAATAGAGTGTCCTATGGTTCTTCTACTACAGACTATGTTAGTGGTCTAGAGAAGAAACGTCTTACTGAATCCAGAGGATGGTAGCTTTGCTATATTGAAGACTTTACTTCTCACATTTTGGGCTTGCTCTAAATTGTTTTCCCAATGAACCTTTAATAAAGACTAAACAGAAACACTGGCTCTTTTCTCATGGAGATTCATTACAAGATGCTGTGCTATGTGGGAAAGGAATTACGCACACTAATTCAAATTTTATTTAGCTAGTAGTCCACATAATCTATGAAAAAATGAATTTCAGGAAAATTAGGTTGTTATGGAGGTTGGGAGATTATGTAGGTATATTGAATATATTGAATAGAGCTCGGTTAAAAAGGATTTGTGAGGGCCCTTTCGTGTGGGCCCAGGACACCTGAAGAGCTAGAATTATTGAAACTAGAAAGATTGGTCAGGAAATGAGCACAACCTTGAGCTGATTTTTATGATTTCTATTTTTATTCCCAAATGGCTCTGCCTTATCTTATTTCTGTGGGCAATTCTGTTTTAAAAACTAAACTAAGCTCTACAGATCAACTAAGGAAATGGGTTCAAAATTTGGAGAAATTACTCGAGATTTCAAACTCAACATTTTAGATATAAATATGCTATTTTCACAGTTTTAACAGAGTCTGTCTAGGTTCATGAAAGCAAGACCATGTCAGTGTTTCAGTTTCACCAAATTAAATAATTTTGTGGAGGTTGTCCTCTGAGTTTATAGAAAAGTATAAGATGTATTGAATCAAGCATATCAAATATTTTTCAGTTGGCCTTTTCTTTTGAGAGTAGCTAGTCAAAATTTACTTATAGCTATTTTATGGTTATATTTTAAAGAAATAAATATAAAACGTAGACATCCTTTAAACAAAAGGAAATATTTGGGACAACTGTGATACTAAGCTCATTGTGAAGCTATATGGTTTTCTCTTTCTGGCTTAATTGGGTGCTTAAGTGATAACCATATTACCACCATCTTTATACTCTTCTCTAGTCCTGCTTCAGGGTGACAACTCCTCAACTACTAAGTATATCCATAAGGCTTCACCAATTTAATTAGCACCTAATTTATAAATGGACCGTAATAGACTCTTTAAATAGATTAGTCTACCTAATGCTCACTAGAGTACATTTTTGCCTACTTCTCATGGATAAGAATACTAATGCTCAGAGAAGTTAAAGAAACTGTACGAAGATACACAGTAGGAAGAAAAAGTCTCTATTCAGATGTAGGTCTATCTAACTTGAGTGTCCCTACACATTCCACTATCTTCCACTTCCCTAGGTAAAGGTAAGTAGGCACTTAGAAGAGTGAGATGAGCATATCTTGCATTCTGCATAATATCAGCCTTACTATTTTTTCGACTTGTCTCATAGTGAGTACTTCCTTTAAATTATTAGCAACTGAGACTACTCAGTTTGACTGATCACCATTGTATTGAAGGACCCTAGAAGGTAGAATGTATATGACTACTCCCATGATCTCTCAGAATGACTCTGCCAAAAGGTACCCTACTTTATTCACATCAGCTTGAAATCCAGCCCTGGTGGGGCTTACATAAAAGAAATAGAAATCAAAGTCTTTTGCTCATGTGATGCAAATGGGGCTTTACTTAATACTAGACATGGATTTTACTGTTTAGTATAGTTCATTTTTGCTGAAACAGAAAAATGGATGGACTCAATAATTATTATTTCCTCTTATTCTTCAAGAATACTTATTGGGAGCAGATGTGACTCAAGTGGTTGAGCCCCTGCTTCCCACATGGGAGGTCCTGGGTTGGGTTCCTGGTGCTTCCTACAAACAAAAAAACAGCAAATAAATGAAAAATCCAACTTAGGGAAGCCAATGTGGCTCAGTGGTTAAATGCCAGCTTTCCACATACAAGATCATGGGTTCAATCCCTGGCCCCGGTACTTAAAAACAACAACAACAACAACAAACTATTACACTGAACCTTACACATGTAGCAAGCAAAGAAACTTGGTTAGAGAACTTGCTTCTCCAAAGGAAGGAAAAAAGTGCATTTGGACCCCAGCAAGCACTGTATCTGTACAGATTCTATGAAAGTGAAGATTATGCTAATTAAACAGTCTCAAGTGAATGATAAAGACACCTTTACCAAATGAAAGATAACCTTATTATGTGAAATGCATATTTGAAAACAAGCCAATGTACTCCTTCAAAACTTATGAAATGATGACTAAAACAATTCTCAAGGAGTAGAGAAATGGTTTTCAAACTCTGTTTCATTGCAGAACCCATATTCTTTTCAAAGAAAACCTTAAACAGATACTCAACATATAAAATAGACAAAAATGAACCCCATGGTTGAAATGTGGGTGGTGAGGGCTGGGAGAATTCATCCCAGCTCATTTACCCCATCCTATGAAACACATCCATGGAACATTGGGCCAAGCTAAAACACTGATTAAAAACCTTGAAATAGAACATACAAAGACTTATTGGACAAATATCAAATAAGTCTTTTTATTGATAACAAGAAAATGAAATTAAAGAAAAAAAAAAACCAAAGGTCAAGTTGGAAAAAGTTACTTGACAGTGGATTAACAATTATTTTCAATTACTACTTTAATTTTCCAACACCAGTTTAACACACATTTTAAATATATGCCTGGGCAGTAGCTCCATACTTAATCTAGTTAGGCAGCCTTTAGCACTACCCTTAAATCGGCCCATGAAAATAGATAATACTCTTATATGTAAAGAGAATCTATGTGATGCATTTGGTACTCAACCAACTGGAAAAGAGCCTTGATTTAAAAACTTGAAAGCCAAATGTGTTCTCTATCAAAATTACAATCTACTGTGCTGATATATTATTGGGTCATTTCACCATCAGTGGACCACAGATATAAGCTTTATTAAAAAATGGTGGCAAGTTTTAAATGTCCATTAATGTATGTTTAATTATAATGGAATGCCTATAAAAGTCCATGTGACATCCACATGAATATCAAAACAATTAATTATGACCAGTATTAACTCAATGGATACAGAATGAATTAGAAATAAAGGGATGTTAAAAAGAAAAAAATAGTAAATGTAGAAAGCTTGAATATGAGTAATAGTAGTGGGTCTATCTTTATCAAAGAAACTAAGAAAATTTTGGAACCCACATTTTTATATGTATTTGTTTGAATTTTATATATATTTGTTAGAATTTTTTTTAGCCATTCTCTGTGTTTATTTTGGAATTACTGACTGGAAATATAAATATTAAATAGGGTGAATAGAAATAAAAGTTGATTTATATATTTAATATATTTTTATTTAACATACTAAGTCATTTAAAATGAGAAAAGAACATATTCATTCATTCATTCCTTTTTCAGCAAATATTTATTCAACATTTGTTAAGTTCTGGACACTGTTTTAGTAATACATGATACCTAGCCAAAATTGCTCATAGATTATAGTTCAGGGAGGTACATAATTAAATATTTGCAATCCAGTGTAATAAGAACTATATTAAGAGTTATGTACCCTCCAAAAAGAATCATCAGCTCTGGAGGGTTAGGGGTGGATTTGAGATATTTTGAGGAATACAGAAAAATGCTTCAAGAGGGAAATCACTTAAAGGGTACCCTGTAGAATGAGAGGTAATTTACAGTTATAAAAAGTAGAAGATTATTCCAGGAAGGAAAGAAAGTATGTGCAGTGGCATGGGTTGTGTAAGAGCAGGGTGTCTTCAGAAAACTCTACTTTGTCCACTTTGGATGAAGAGTGAGGTTTGGGATAATGTTGTGGGTGATGAGCTTAGCTGAAACCAAGCCAAGTAACTCAGACTTTCCAGGCACTGGACAGGGACTGAAGAGAAACAGCAGGTGAGTAATACCATATTGTTTGCATTTTGTAAAGATCACAATGTTTACAGATGGAGTAAAAATCAGAGAGGATCAGAGGCAGGGAGGTAGTTAACAGAAAGCTACAATAAGCCTGGTGAGAGAAGCTGGGGTTCTCAGCTAAGGCAGAAGCAACCGAGGTGCTGGCAAGGGTGGAAGTTCCATAATAAACAGTGATTTGAGTCGGCAGTGGGGGGAGGAGTGGAAGGGTTGGGTTATATGATGATTTCCAGGTTTTTGACTTGGATGACTTTTTGGATTGTGGTGTCTTTTACTAAAATAGGAAATACAGGAGGAGAAATGTTCTGTGAGGAAATGAGTTAACTTAAGGATGTGCCCCTAAAATATATATCAAAAGATCTCGTTTCGGTATATAATTATGGCGCTCAGAAGAAAAATGCAGAATCAGAATTTGTTTGCATTAGTTACATTGTATTCATATTTTTAAATGTTTACTCAGTACAAATACATATCTTTTAAACTCTAGTATTTAGTGTGTGCAGAATATTGCCTCTCTGGACAATGTTTAAAAAACAAGCATTTTTGGCATGTTTAAGAGCTATAGCATAGAATTAAAAATATAGCAACCAGAAGTTTGAGATTATATATATAACATGCTCATGGTATTGGACAAATGATTCTTTAGCTAAGTGTCCACATACAAACCAACTTAACATTTCTGGTTATTGAAAATATATCAATCCAAAGGTCAGCCATTTGTCTCCCCGACATTCATTAACATATCCACTCTTATTTTCGTTGTTCAGGCACTATTCTAGATGCTGAAGAAATAGCAATGAAAAAGGCAAAGAAAGCCCCAATGCTCATGGCACTTATAGTGGAAAGAGTCACCATATAAACACATACATATATACACAGATAAATTCAGAGAATAGTAAACTTAATGAAGAAAAGGAAAGCAGGATAAGGAGACAGGAGAGTGTGAGAATGGCTATTTTAAAAAGGTTGCTAGAAAAGAATTATTTGTTATAGGAGGTCATGGAAAAACCTTATAGAAAAATATTCAGATCAGAAGGATCAGAAAGTTCAAAGACACTGAGGTAAGAATCAGCTTCCCTCCTTGAAAGGAAAAAAAATGCAGCAAAGCTAAAGTAGAGTGATGAAAGGAGAGATGATGGGAGATGAAGCTGGAGAGTACCAGGGGCAGATAATGCAGCAGTTTAGTGATGCAGAGAGCAGTGTGTGGGTTTTATTCTAGTCTAAGTATGTTGGGGGATCCATTGTAAAGTTGTGAATATAGAATGATAGCATCTGGTTTCTGTTTGAAAAAAAATGAACTCTGGCTGATATTTAGAACTATAGCTGTAGAAGAGCAAGATTTGAAGCAGGAAGACCAGGTAGATGTTACTACAACAGTCCAAACGGTGATGATCACAGTGCAGACAACCGTATTTTTGACTAATAATAGTGTTTTCCTATATTTGGTCTGATTAGACCAGAATATTTTGAATAGCCAAAATATTTAAACAGACTTCTGAATCTGGACTCAATCTTAATGTAGTATGATTCTTTCCTAATATGTGCCTATGATTGCTAAGTTATGTGGGCTATGTCGAAATAAAAAGCATAAGTTTCCTGATGGAAGGCACTAAAGACACAATGCTAATTTCTATATCTGTTCTTAACTTCATTCTCCTCCTCTTTCTAAACAGTATCCACTAATGGAGTTTGGTAGGGAACTGAGATAACATATATAAACATAAACCTAAAAAAGTCTTTTGATCTTTAAATAGAAATATCCAAGCGGCATTTGTAAAATACTATGCAACATGATGGATGACTCTGAAGAGGATTTTCATATATCCATAACCTAGATTTTATTCGGCACATACATTTTTATAATGGAGAAACTTTATGTTCATTTAAAGAAATCTATGTGGAAAACATTCATTAGGAGGCCAGTGGTTTCCTTATGTAGCTTATACCAGACGAGTCTTATGGAAAGAAGTTTTAAACTCATGAAAACTGGAGTTTACTCAGGAAATACTTCTGGTATCTAAATGAAAGTGCCATGCTGCCCCTTCTGAAATTTAACACATGGAATGAGCATTCCCACATCTGTGGCAAATGCAGACTTTGCTACCTTAAGGGCTCGGCATTTTTAGATAAAAAAGAATCAATGTCATTATACAGTATCTCTCTAGAGCATCGTAATTATTCTGCATGCATACAATATTTATTTAAAACTTAAAAATAAACTTCAAGAGGTGGTCATTTGAAAGCTGGCAGTCAGTGAACGGATCCTGTATTCATGAAAAAGAGAATATTTCTTCTAAAAGTTGAGAAATAGATCAAAACGGTCTTTCCAGTAACTGACACTTTAGTCATATAGATGCTTTTTATGTGTCAGATTTATTAATAAAGAAGGTCCATGGGAACGAGAGGAGGAAATCTTGAGGATGTGACTGCCAGTTTTTGATATGTCAGGTATAATTTTGTAGCTGTGATTTTTGGATTGCAGTACACACACGGCATTGTACTGATGTTTGTGTACCTCTTTGTACTCATCATTTGTGATGACTGGGAAAGAAGATAAGGCGGAGATGTTTTGATACAGGATTGAAACTTGAAACTACAGTCCTTCAATTTGAACAGTATTCCTGTTTCATCTTTCTTTTCATGTTACCTTTTTAACTTTTGCCACTGATATAAAAGGAAAAAAAAAAGAAAATTTGAAAAGATGCCAGGTGTTGGTTCTTATCTAGGTGAAGGATCACAGAAGTGGAGGATAAAATATAGTTTGTAGTTTGTCACAGCAGCAGACTTATGAAGATCAAACACTTGTCAACAACAACTGTTTGTCCTCCTATGGCCATTGCAGAATTATTAAGACAGCGACATCTCTTCATAGGTGGCACATTTTGCCAAGATTGTAATGTATAATGTTCCAATTAGTTGAACAGAGTATATTGTGCTGTGATGAACACAGTCTTCCTTAATTGCTTTTGGCTGTTTTCTGCAATAAGAGTATTGTCATGTTAGAAATACATCGGTCGCTGTGAAATTCAGAATGGCATGCTCCCTTTTAAGTCATCAAAAATAACACAAGAAACAAGTGAGGGAAAGCAGTTTATTTTTAAGATGCCTGAATAAAGAATGCAACAAAACTGCTTGAAAAGTAAAAGAATTGGGTCAATTAAAAAAACAACAACAAAAAAAAAACCCCATTTTACTCTAATTACCAAATAATATCAAATTGATTCCCCCCCCCCGATGGAAACAAGTCAACTGTACATGTGGTATTTATATTTTGCACTGTATCATGCAATTCTTGATGAAAACGCTCATCTTTGATCAAAGAGATCAAGAATGAGTTACAGTTTATTTTCCACAAACTTCCTAGATTATTATTCCTTTTTGACTCCTGTAGACACCAGTACATTCTGAGTTTTAAAGTACTGAGAATATTCAATTTAGATTATTTCTGGGAAGCTTATCTCTGTGAGGTTGAGAGGCAATAGTACCTTTCAAAGTTTGCAGTGACATGCTTTTGCAGCATTTCTTGAAGCTCCTTCCAGGTTAGCTTATTTTCTCCATAATTGCCCTCCGTAGCTCCAAGAGCCTGAAAGCCTGGGAAAAAATTGAGTCACCATGTGGGTGAAAAAGAACGTGAATGGAAAAAGACAAAGGGAATTCAGGAAGTCTTGGGTAAAGATGTGAAGCCATTAATACATAGTTTTAGTTGAAAATATATACTCCTCTAAAATCCTCAGGGATTTTAAGTACTTTTAATTTTTTAAGCAGGCTTTGAATTTTTATATATGTCAAACAAAATCACTAGAGCAAACCAAGTTAAACATCGTAAAATTTTGAATGCATACACTAATAAAATGACATCATGTTTCTAAAGAGCACTTTACAAATTGTGACCTAATCTTTGTACCTATTGTAAATGGAGATAGGTTTTAATTTGTTCAGAGGGTTCTATTTAATGGCAAGTCCCCAGAAATAAGAAAGCACTGATCAGTCAAAAGATAAGGGCCACTGCCTAATCTACCAGTGATTTTTAAAGAACTCACTATATTCTTAACTGACTTGTTCCTATTACCATTTGTTAGTTTCATTATGTTGAACTTTTCCTGAAATAATGCATACATGGAGTACTAAAAGGCTTATACCACAATATAGCAGTTTGTTACCATGCCCCCTATTTGTTCTGTTCTATACAAGACAACCACTTTCAAAGCTTTTAACCTGCTTCTTCACTTCCATATTTTAAAGATACACATATCTTGATTTTACAATAATAGATATAATACATTAGCTTTTGTTTTGCAAGTATGAAATTTCATATATTTCCCATCTACTTGTCTTCTCCCACTCTTATAGTTAGATTACAATTTTTCAGTTAAATTAATAGTCAGTATTTCTATAAATATTATTACATAAATATTTTTCATATCTGGGCCAAAGATTGCATTCTTTTTTAATAAAGCTTTTTGCTTTTCCTGGCATTAATATTGCCTACTATTTTTGCTTATTTTTATTATGTGTATTTTTCACTTCTATTTCCTAAAGAGTATTTTCTTTTAAATATAAACTTGTTAAAATTTAATAAATGATTTCAAAAGTTTATCATTATTTTTTCAAAATGTTGAAACATAGTTCTAAGTACCACCCACAGTCTTCCACTCTTGCTCCAATCTATACTCTCCCTGCGTAATGCATAGCTGACTACTGGCCTTCACCTTTGCTCATCTCCTGTATTGGAACTCTTGCTTCCTGGGTTTTCTTTCTTGTATTTTTTCTTCTGTATTCCCAAAGCATATCTTATAGGACCTTCCTAAGATAGAGTGCACAGCAGACCCACGTATTTTAGACATTGACTATCCAAAGGTGTCTTTATTTTACCCCCATATATGTTCAATAATTTGGAAATCGTGTTACATTGAAATATTGTAGTCATTGAGCAAAGGTCTTCTGGAATTTAGTATTACTCTTAAGAATTCCAATACAATTCTAATCCTAAACCTTTCTCCATGGTTTGCTTCTCCTCTTTAAGTAACTCATAGGGTCTTTATTTAATCATTATTTTCTGAAATTTCTTGATAATTTGCCTAGATGAGGGTCCTTTTCCTTCATGCTGAATCCTCAGTGGACCATTTCCATGTAGAAACATAGGTCTTTCAGTTCTGGGAAATGCTCCTGAATTGCTTTTTCTTAATTTTGTCACTTCTGTTTTCTTTATTCTTTTCTGGATATTGTATCTCTTAGATTTATTCTGTTTTTTTTTTTTGTTTGTTTGTTTGTTTTGTTTTGTTTCTCTACTATATTGCCTTTCTGTTATTTATTTATTTCTATTTCATGTGACATTTTCTTAACTCTATCTTCCAAATCCAAGAATTTCCTCCAGTAATCAAATATTAAATTCCACTAGTTCTTCCATGTCTTTTGATTATTCTTTTTTATAATATCTTGTTTCTGATGGATGCAATATGTTCTCTTGTCTTTCTGATTATAACAATAATTTTTATAATTACTTATTTTTTTCTTTTGTGACTTATATTGTCTCTCTTCTCCCAGTTTGTTCTCCTTATTTGTTTTGCTCTATATATTTCATATTGTATATTTTCTTCAAATAATTGACACCCTTTGCTATTCATTCATACTGAAGCATAAGAAACAATTGAATTGAAAAAAAAAAAAGCTGGGTGAAATCTCTTGATATGTGGGAAAGATTTTAACATGTGGACTTTTACGTGAGGGAATCTTCAAATGTCAGAGCCTCTTGGTCTTTTCACTTTTTTCTTTCTTTCTTTCATTTTCTCCAGAGAAGAGGCCTCTGTATCTTAGAGTGGGGGTGGGGGTAGCTGGATGTGAGATTGGCTGTGCCACTCTGGTTGCACGGGGATGGGGATGGGGAGCTAGGGTAGCACACCGTGCATCACATGCACTTTTCCTTGATATCTCTGTTCCCCCAACACCTTCCCCCCATCATCTTTACCTTCTAATGTGTCTGATGTCCTGAACTGTTGTAACAGAGCTTGTGCATTTTTCCCCCAGAGACTAACGCACTGATCTTTGAAGGGGAGGGTATTAGGGAAGAAGTAGCATGGAGATGTGAGACAGGTATTCCCTTATTCTCTAAAAATTGAAGCAAGCCCACTATTCATATTCCCTTGCCTGATATGAGGCCTCCAAACTTTGGTAGGTACTTTATTAGGTAAAAGTTTCCATTTGTCTCAAAAGTTATACTTCTTTTTACTAAGATAATTTGAGTTACATTTTGAGGTAAAACTATATTGAAAGTTTTATAGTTGACCAAGTGCATTAAGCTAAATACCTTTCCTTCATCTACTAATTTTGTAATTTTGTGAAAGAAAGAATGGAGGGCTATAGCTTTTGAGTGACTTTTTTTTCCTTATAAAATCCCATGCAGCTTATTGCTCTTGTTTCTTTTATCCCATATAGGCTGCATATTTCTTTTCTCCCCAGGGCCTCACAAAAGACCTGCCAAATTGTAATTATCACAGCAAATCTTTTTGTTCTGACAAATAAAACTTACATGTTTTATTTTATCCCATTTTCTGGACCTACCTAGTTTAGTCTAAGTTTTCA
Source organism: Cabassous unicinctus (assembly GCA_029593785.1). Classification (NCBI taxonomy): domain Eukaryota; kingdom Metazoa; phylum Chordata; class Mammalia; order Cingulata; family Chlamyphoridae; genus Cabassous; species Cabassous unicinctus. The sequence continues at coordinate 6,081 of JAQZBX010020950.1, read as the reverse complement.
AAAGTAATCACTAGTCATTTAAAATCTTGGGAGTGTATTTCTTTAGACCCTGTAATGCAGATGGTGTAAAACCATTTAAAGTTATGTTAATTTTTTCTTAGAAATACTATTTCAAACAGTCATGAGAGAACAAAAAGTGAAAATGACTATTTATATCAACCAAGGATCTCAACGAGAGTTGTTAAAGGGTTGAGAAATAAGAGTTGTAAGTTTAAGCAAAGGAAAGGAACGGGGACTATTTAGTGAAAAGAAAGGCCTAAAAGTATCCACATTTCAAGAACAGAACAGATAAGCAACGGCCCATTGTTCTCTTCTCTAGAAAAGACACAAGAAGAGGAATTAAGTTTAAGGTGAAGTTTGGAAATTATGAAATTTTATCAGATATCCCCATCTCAACCCTTAACAAAACTTCAAGGAGCTTTAAAATGGAAACAAAATATAGGCAAACTGGATCCTTAGATAAAAAGACATAGGTTTCAACAATCCCTACAACTAAATCATTGTTTAAGATCCTACATATTCCCCCAAAGATGTAAAAGTTTTCATCCATCCAGAGTTATCAAATTCAGAATGAACTATGAAAGGAATCACTTAATTAATTGGTTGAATAAAAATATTTAGCATTCATCTCCATTTCAATAAAATGAAATTTTGGCAAACAAAGAAACAGAATTTATATGGATGTGTGTGTGTGCGCATCCTCTTTAGTAAGGGACCCCTCAGGAGGCTGAAAATAGATTTTGTAGGTTCAAAGACCCCCATCTCTAAGTACCTGCTGTCTTCCTGAGACTACCTGTTTAATTAGCCTTGCTGTTTTGATAGGAAAAACATAGATTGTGTTGTGCTTATAGTGTTCAGTCTAGCTCTCATGATTGTCAGAGGTTCCTTCAGTTTACCTTCTTCCTAATCCACAGAGTTCTTTGACTCCGCTCATGGTAACTCTATATGAGCGCCAAAGCTGACTTGGCTTTCTTAATGTCCCTCATATGTGTTTATCCCTAAAATATAATTCCAAGGTTGTAGCATTTTTCACTTAGCTTTTCTCCCTCCAATCTCCATTTTTTTTCCTCTTTCCAATTCTCTTTATTGGTTTGGGTTTGGAATACCTTGTGGAACCTAAAAGGAACTGGAAATGACCTGGATTGTTTAAAAGAGCAAGGGTTTGGGGTTATATGTATATATTCTGTGGCTGTCCATTTTGAATATTAGAAGCTGCCTCATGGGACTTTGCATTTGTATTTTCACACTTGGTGGTCAGTTCTAATTTGAAAATAAGCTTGAGGATTTATTTGGGTACTTAATTGAATAATAAGCATGAGGATTTGCTCCTGAGAGAGGGCTGTTGGAGTTGTTTGACAGAGAACTCGTTTTTCAGCTTATAGACATTGTGACCTTAAAAAACCTTGTAGGGCCTGATGCTGAAGGCTACACATTCCACAGAAATCCCAGACTTCTAGTTGGATGCATTTACTGGGTATGACTTGGGAACTGTGCCCCTCGGGGAAGAAGTAAGTGCATTCCATATAAAGTGAATGCAGGGGAAGAAGATGTTGAATAACCAAGGGGGTTGCCTGGCAGATGCTGAATCAGCCAGCCAAAAGCCACTTGCAATCTCCTTCCTTTTTTTCTGTAGTGTAAGGACTGGAATGCTTAAATTCTAGATATCCCAACCTTTTGTGATTAGGAGAGGCCACATGAAAGAGTTCTGTACAAGGAGAGGTAAGTGGTGACTCCTGCAAAGTACCTCTCTTCCAGTTTAAGCTTAGAGGGCAGAGCAGGGGTAAGGGGTACTTAGGTCACCAAACCAAGTGACAAAAGCTGAAGTCACTTCTGCTATGAATGGTGAGAAGATGGAAAGGTTCTCATTGATGACCTTACAGGGCTGCTGGACCAGGTCTGGACCCTCTGCCTCTGGACACTTTTTTTTTTTGTATGATACATTTATATCCCTTTCTGTTTAAGCCAGAATAATGGAAGTTCAGGGTTTTCTATTATTTACAGCTGAGAACTGACCTTCACTGCAAGAGGTTAAGTGAGAAGTGATTCAAGGTTAAATATTTTCAATAAAATTTTCTTGATAGCAAAGTAAACAGGATTTCTTAGGCAGGGCTTGTATAGCCCTTAGTAAAATCCTCCATGCCATATACTTTACCCATTTAAATACAGCTCAGTGGTTTTCATTGGTTTTAGGGTATTCACCAGGGTTGTGCAACCATCACCATAATCTAATTTTGGAACATTTCATTACCCCAAAAAGAAACCTATACCCCCTTTTTATCTAAGCATTCTAAAAAAGGAGATTTCATGAAATACATTTGTTTTATGGTATAAGAATTTTATTTCCAAAGGTAGATACTTTACAAAACAAGCATTGCATTGTCCTTCAAGTTGGCAACACGAACTTGGCAAGAAAGATGATTAAACCAACATCTGCGTTTGTACCTTTGGTATCCTCCAACATCTATCACAAATTAGGACCAAAACGAATGTGGCTACTACAGAACAGCTAGAGATCTATTGTATTAAATATGAGCCATTTGGATATAATTAAATTAGTATTACACATCAAGTCAAAGCACATTTAAAAAGAGATTCAGCTAAGAAGATGAATGATCTGTTTAGTTTTTTCTCTTTTCAGTACTGCCCCAAGCAGAACTGTGAAGCAAGAGAAAGCTCCTTTCAGCTCTCTTCTTTTGCATCCTGTTGCTTATGAAGCATCTAAGCTGCTGTAACAAACATATTCTAGGAACCCAGTGGCTGAAACATCACAGTCCAGAGGGAGGCAGGCAGTCCAAGGAGGTCCTATGGCTCTACGTGAAGAGTCACCTAGGCAAGGCACCCGGGGATTTTCCATCATTGTGCCTCCCTGTCACCCAGAGGGACTTAACCAAAGCTGACTAACCAACAACGTGTCCTCAGTCTTATAAACAATGAGAAAGGAGGCTTATTGGAGGGGAGACATGTTACTTTTAAGGATATGATATGGAAGTTGCAAATATTACCTCTGCTTACCTTCCACTGTGCAGGATTTAGCGACATGGCCATGCTTAACAATAAGGGAGAAGTGAAAAATATCTGTTGGTTTGACATGTTACCTGCTAAAACTCAGTGTGTATGTGTGTGTATATAACTAAAAGGAAGAAGGGGGAAATACATACCAGGGACTTAGTACTGTCTCTGACAAAGCAATCTTCCTCCCAGATTTAGCATCTCCTTCCAGGTGGTTCTTAGTTGTTAAACTCCATCCCACAAACTAGTCTGTAGATTTGGCCTGTTGACAGTACCCTGTACACTAAACTATGATACTTGGTCCAGTGCTTTAAAATTTTTGTAATCCTGTCTCTTTCCTCAGATCTATTTTTTTTAGAAAATACTGATTTTATTAACTAATTTATACTGAAATACTAATGGGTGGTAAATTAGTGGCTAGACGGAGATAGTCCTCCCAAATAATTTCATTTCTTTAGTGTTTTTTTTTTTAATTTTTATTTATTCTCACATAAGAAACTTTATAGAGAACTTTTAGATTTCATAAAAGTTACATTGGAAGTATAGGAGATTCCCATATAAACCACTTCCACCCCTTCCCTCATTTTGCTGTATTAATAACATCTTACATCATTGTGGTACATTCGTTATATTTGATTTCCTTTTTTAAAAAAAAAATTATTTATTTACTTTATTTTTCCTTTTATTTATCCCCACCCTCACCCCCCCGTTCCCTCGTCTGTCTGTTCATTGTTTGCTTGCCTTCTTCAGGAGGCACAAGAACCAAACCCGGGACCTCCCACATGAGAAGTGAGTGCCCAGTGACCTGAGCCACATCCGCTCCCTATGAGCTGCGGTATCTGCTGGCTTGTGGTATCTGCTCATTGTGGTTGGGGTGGTATCTTGCTCATTGCAGTGGGGGTGGTGTCTGCTCATCTTCTTTTAGGAGGCACCGGGACCCAAACCCGGGACCTCCCATGTGGTAGGCAGGTGTCCAACTGGTGGAGCCACATCCACTTCCCTCATATCTTTTTTTTTTTTTCATTTTAAAAACAATTTATTGAAGTAACTCATTCATACATGAACATACATAAAAAATAAGTTTTTAGTTAACATTGTGAACTTACAAAACAAACGTGCATAACTCATACAGGGCTCCCATACATCACCCCACCACAAATACTTTGCATTGTTGTGAAACGTTTGTTAACAAATTATGAAAGAGCATCATCCAAGTATTACTACTAACTATTGTCCATATGTTACTCCCTTACACTTTTTTAAAAAAGATTTACTGATTTATTTATTTACTTTTATCCATTTTTACCCCCCATTTTTGCTGTTTTTGTGTCCATTCACTGGGCAACCCTCTGTGTCTGTTTCCTGCCCTCTCTTCTCATTCTTATCCTCCTGTCTTCACCAAGATTCAACCCTCGGAATCTCTGATGTGGGAGAGATGCGTCCCACCACCTGCACCACCTTAGTTCCTGATTTTTCAGTGCCTCTCGTGTTGGCTCTCCCTTGTGTCACTCTCCTGTTCGTCATAATCTTGCTGCATGGCTTGGAGGGGCCTGGGGTCTCACCCGTGCGCGGAGCCCCACAATGCATCCACGCGTGGGTCCTTGGCTGCTCACCCGCTCACAGGGCCTGGCAGCTCACCCGCGCACAGGGCCTGGTGGTCCACATGCCTTCTATATTTTTCTCTGTTTTTTATTTTTACCGGGAAGTGCCAGGGATCGAACTCATGTCCCTCCATATGGGAAACGGACACCCAACCACTTGAGCCACATCCACCTCCCTGCTATATCTCTTAAAGTTGACCAAAGATACCTAGAGTTACAGACATTTCCCATACAGGATGGTCTTATAATAAATCAGGCTTACTTTATTACCAGCATTCTAAAAACCAGACCTATGGAGAAAAACTAGGTCTGGGGACACATGCATGCTTTCTAATATAGCGAATGTTTAGCTTATCCTGATTATCACAAAATCAGGACAGCAAGAATATTCACATTCATTTCTTTTTAATAGAAACTCTTAGGAAATACTATATTTTAACTCAAAGTGGTAAAATTCTAAATATAAAAAGTCCAGATACTCATGCAGATAAGTACAGAAGAATTTTGGAACAGTTCTCTTTTCCATCCCACTGAGATAACATATAAATACTTTGAAGTTTTATTATATTTTAATCAATTGCCCCAACACCACCCCTTATTATTTTGGGAGGAGGTATTTTATCACACATTTGTATCTATTCCTGCATTCAGAAAGACTCCATAATACCAACAGATGATCTAGGGACAGCAAAGAATTGCATCATGTAAGGAGAGATCTAAGGGAAGCAAGTTATCCTAATATTGCTAACCTGGGATACCTTCCTTTAGTCAAGGAAAGTTTATTTGGCTCTGCACTATGCCAAGGTGCCAGGGATGCACAGAGTCATGAACAAGATATATCTGGATCCTGAGCTCATGGTATAATAACAATATCCTCCTGGATAATAATGGGACAATTTTTGTCTCTGCTGGTATGCAGAAGAATTAGACCCTGTTTCTAGCAGGCTCTGCTGTTAAGACAAAGAGGGAACAGAACTCAGAACATTAAAATGAATCTAAATGCTTTCTCTATCCAGGCCTATATTCCTTCCCTCTGAAGAAAGTCTTCTACACTGTCAGTGACTACACCAGGGTCCAATGGAACCACATTTGAAGAGTTGATTCATCTGTAATATTGTCCTGATCTCAGAAACCCTCATACTACTGTTTGGCAGTTCCTAAAGAAGTTGAATATAGACTTGCCACGTGACCCTGCAATACCACTACTGGGTATATACCGAGAAGAACTGAGAGCAGTGACACGAACAGACATCTGCACACCGATGTTCATAACAACATTATTCACCATTGCCAAAAGTTGGAAACAGCCCAGGTGTCCATCAACAGACGAATGGATAAACAAACTGTGGTCTATTCACACGATGGAATATTATGCAGCTGTAAGAAGAAATGAAGTCGTAAAGCATATGGCAACATGGATGAATCTGGAGGACATTATGCTGAGTGAAGCAAGCCAGACACAAAAGGACAA
>JAQZBX010020949.1:0-32633 GCA_029593785.1 Cabassous unicinctus | reverse complement strand
CCCTGGAACAGATGGAAAGAAGGATTGCTGGATGTAGCTATTCAGGTAGAGGACAGGGATTATATGGTCTCTGTTTAAGTCCAGAACTCTTTCCATTATAACTTGGCTCTGCTGAGATCCAAGTTCAATTATTAGTTTTCTCTCAAACTATTCTTAAAATCAGAGATCAAAAATAGGAATAACAGAAGTATAATTTACAGGATAGAGTAATAAAAAAGCAACATTAAGAGCAAAGGTATGCCACTCCTTATTTCAACCGATTTGGTTTACCCTCAGCTTTTTAAAATAGCATTTTTGTAGTTGATGTTATTAAATGGTAATTATTTGATACTGCCTAAAAATTTGCTCCTTAAAGCCTTGTTTTTAAAAATTTTCTATATGCCACTTCATAGCACCATCTTGTGGCTCTTAGAGGAATTCATTGATTATTTCAGTTTAAAATGTCTAGTTGTTTCTCCAGAAAAAGGGAGAAAAAGAGAAACTATAAAATATAAGGACATTCTTTGCTTACTGAAATGCCCTACCAAACTCTTAACTTAGGGATGTAATGAAGTGAGACTTCAACTTTGTTATTTGGCCACGATTTACTATTTTGCTTCAACTACAGCTTCACTTTTGACCTTTGGTATGTAGCCACATACCTACTTCATTATCATCATATCTGCCTCACGCAGGTACCATTACAGTCAGCATAGCAGGGGCATAATGCCAACAGAGAAGATAATTCTAATGTATTGCTTAATATTTGAATATTTATTTTGAACCTAGAGACATAACTTGGAATGAAAATTTTCTTAGGTGCTTAAATATCAGTGGAAGTATTGGAAGAATAAAGTGTTGCAAAATTAAGAAAGATTGTGAAAGCTGAAAACAAAAATCTTTTAAGTTGTTAAATTGAGAAACAGGAAAATAGATTAACGATTAATATGATGAATATTTGTTCTTGTACCATGATGTCAAACTTTTAAAATTTTATCACTGATATTTTTTATTATAAAAATGTAATTGCATTTACATTTCACATTTCTTCTTATATGCAGGAAGTTCAGTCAATGATGATGATATCTAGCTTCAGCCCCTGACAAATATTGATCTAAATATAGCCATTTGGCATTTAGCCTAAATGTGTATTTGATATACCACTATTCTAATTCTAAAAGGACATTAAAATAGAAAGAAAATTATATAAAACAAAATAGATTTGAAGTTTCTTCCTCTTTTTAAAACGTGTATTTTACCTCCTGGACTTGAAAGAAATATTCATCACAAAATTCCAGGAGCATCAAATGTCAAGGGCAGTACACAGTGCCTGCTTGGAATTAGTGATATGGGTAAAACATATCTACTAATAGATGTAGATAAAATCTAGTTTCATAGGCAAAATATTTAATTGATCATATTTATTTTTCCCATTCCAATACACAATCTTCTCTTCTCCATGAGATAAACTTTGCATAGCCATATAATAAAAAAAAAAATCTGCTTCTTGATCATCTCCTTTGCCCATCTCTTCAAATGGAAACATCAAAAATTACCAACTGGATTCAGCCCAGGGTTATTGGATATTTATGCTTCCTTTTTTAAGATAAGGCACCATTACTTTGGCAAACACTTTAGAAAGAAAATAACTTTTCCTGCAGGAACGTTCCCATAATTGTTTTGACCACAAGGTAATTATTTTATATTACTGGACAGCAGACCTCCTTTGCTTGCCTGTATAGTTTAAAATGGAAGACCAGCATGTGGGTCAGGTAAATGAGATCTAAAAACTAGAAATAATATTTTAATGGCATTTAGCTCTACTTTACCTACATTACCTCTGTAAGGAAGGAAATCAATGCTATGAGTAATATATTTTTGAGTGACCATAAAGATCCCTGATTACTCAATATTGCATACTTTGAGCAGAGAGATCAAGAAATCATACTTCTATTCCAGACTGTCACCTAATGTATAATACTGGATAAATGACTCAACTTCTCTGGACCTCGCTTCCCATATATGTAAAGTGAAGGAGTTGGACTGGGTGTTCTTTAATTTCCTTTCCAGGTTAAAAAATGAAGAGTCAACGAATTGTCCTGCTGGGTAGGATCATAGCCCATCCTTAATAGGGAGTGAGAGTGGCACCAAGGGATGATTTGAATAGTGTCATCCTGCACAGTTTAGGGATCTAACAGGAACATCTCTAACTCCCCACTACCCCCGAATGAGCAAAGGTAGAAATGTTATCCACTAAATTAAAATTCTTTCATTAATACCATTTATTTTCCACATATATCACATCTCTGCAGAAGTATTTCATTTTACTTGGAATATTTTCCTCTGAATTTCAGAGGGTATCTCCTAATTCTGTTCCAAAATCTAATTTCAATTCTCTGAACCTTTCATATTTTTAAGATGGTCATCATATATTCTTTAAACAATCTTTCCTGGAGAAAGTCTCCTTGAAGGAGAGAGTGTACCTTAAAAACAAATTATTCCCCAATCATAACAGGGTTGAAATTTACTCCATATTATATTGTCTTCTTGGATATTTGCAAAGGCCATTACAGTTTTAATGATTATGAAAGCCATTTTTATCTCTCTTTTTCCTGATTTTTTTTTTTTTTTTTTTTTTTTTTTTTTTTGGTTTGGTTAGTCAGTTTCTTTGTGGTGGTAAATTTTTCGGTTATCACTTTGGGAAATGGCTTTACCTTTCTAAACCTATCATTTTAGCCTGTCTTAAGATAGGAGTCATTCCTGTGAAGAGTTAATGTTTCTCTGGATCTTTTCCAGATTCTTTGTTTTTATTGAATTTAGGTATTTCTTCCTAGAAACAAACAAGAACCTTTGAACTTTCTCTTGAACATGAAGATGGCCATTTAAAAGATAAATGAACTGTTATGACCTCAGTCCAATATTTAGATACTCTCAATGATTCAGGTATCTATCACCTGTTTTCATTACTGCAACTATCACTGCAGTGTTTTATGTGTTTAATTCAAATGTAAACTAAGAACATTCTGAAAGTAATTTGGTAGATACCCTGTGCTACCTTGGTCAAAGTTGGTTTTGGTGAGGAAAGTCCATATTCAATATTCACTAGAATCAAAAGTAGTTGCATGTGAGAATTAAAAACAAATACATGAAAGAAAAGAGTTATCTGTCTACAAGAAATGGGGAGATCAGTGTAAAGACTAGGAACCTGCTGTAATAAGGAGAAAGAAGGGATGACAGTTCTATTTAATGCTAACTTCCTACCCTAAACCCACTGAAATATTATACTAACTTCTTCAAACTGGATATCTGATATGTCTTATGTTGATCATTAGCTAATAGTTGTGGCAAAGGTGACTACTTAGATGATCTCAAAGCTAGTCATGGTGTAAATTTAACCTATAGACATATCATAATAAACAGTTTTGGGGAAAACCAGCATTATTTATTGGAATTAAACATAGTTGGAGGGAAGCGGGTGTGGCTCAGTGGATAGAGCCCCCGTTTACCATATGGGAGGCCCGGGTTCGCGTCCCGAGGCCTGCTTGTGAGGGCAGGCCGGCCTGAGCAGTGCGGTGGGCTGATGCAGCAACCTCACAGCAGGAAGCAGGTGTGGCGCAATGGATAGAGCACCCGTTTACCATATGAGAGGCCCCGGGTTCGCTTCCAGGTGCCTCCTTGTGAGGGCAGGCCAGCTCGCGCGGCGCCCTGATGCGGCAAGACCTCACAGCAAGGGGGAGATAAGCAGACACAGAGAAGACACGCAGCGAATGGACACAGCAGCACAAGCAGCAAGGGGGGGATAAATTAAAAAAATAAATAAATAAATCTTTAAAAAAAAAAAAAAAAAACATAGTTGGAGTTATACTATCAAATATTCTGATAAAAATAACCAGCCAAATACTTTTGGTAATTGGATTTCATTACTCTGTCTTTATTAGTGCCATAATATTGGCCCACATATAGTTTAGTATTTTATGCTATTTACTGATGGCACCTTTGTTTCTATTTAATATTTAAAGAAAGGATTTTTACATTACTGTTTTTTCTCTTAAAGAAATTATCTTATTAGACATTCATGTTATTTTTACCTTATTTACAAATTAAATGAATTTAAATTACTAAGCTACTTTTAAATTTTAGATGAGAAATGCTTAAAAAACAGGAATTAGATATCATGTGCCCAAAATATTGAAAATATAATCCCTTTAAAAATATCTACCATCTCTCTCCTCCTTCTAATTCAAACGAGTTAGTTTCCTTTGAAGATGTCTTTTGCCAATGTTTCTGAAAACTATTTTTGTTTGAAAATTTCAGGGTGGAATACTTTTTCAGATGGAGGGAACTATATTTGCAATTACTGCTTATAAAATAAAGAAAACCATAAGCGCTCATTGGCATCAATTTGATTCAAGGTCAAAATTAGATTTCCTCTTCTGATAGCATTTGAATTATAAACTTCTTTTCTTGTAAGTAGATGGATTTGGGGTTCAGCTGGAAACTACAATATACTGTATGAGTACTAGAATTAAAGTACAATTTCAAGTGAACAGATCACTTAATTTAACCTTGTTCAGTTACATTAAAGATGTTTTGGCCTTGGTACTAGAAATACTGATATATCACATTTTCTTAATTCAATAACAGTACTGACTTTAAAATTCCACATTAATACTATTAAAGGTTAGAATAATTTATTTCTAGTCAGGCAACGTGGTAATAGTAGTGATATAGTTGTAAGAAAAGAATTAGGCAACAAAATTATAAGTTGCTATGAGAAAATAAAAGAGGTACTTGTGGAGAGATGACTCCTGGCCTCCGACCCTGTTACATGTGCCCGTTTTCATTAAGCTTTCATGCCAGACATTCACAAATCACATACTATCCTTCAAGTAGGCAAGCATGGGGTTTAGGCTAGAAAAATCACCATATTTAGTCTGTTTGATGAACTCTAATTTGCATGAATCATGTCATTTATGATGATGCCTAAAGACAAATTGAGAATTCAAATTCATTTTACATTAATTACTTAATACATATTAGACAATGTTTATTTATGGAGTTGCAAATCATTGAGCAGAAAAAAAGACCTGTGGAAAAGTCCTCTGAAGAGGCAGGGAAATTTGTTTATCCTTTAAGAAACTAAAGAAATGCAAAATCATTAAAGGCTTGTTAAGCCAGAATCTAAGAATAGCTTTATTTGACAAATAAATGTGGCACATGATTAAGCAATGATAATCACATGAAAATGTTATAAGCTGATAAATTCCAGCACCTGACTAGAGGACCGCAATTAAGTTTTCATGGATGGCCAGCAGCAGATGGATTATTTGAGTATACCTTGGTCACTTGATCACTTTTCCAGTAATACTCCTTGACTTCCTCAGCCCTTGTCCAAATTAGTATGAAGATGTGCTAAGGACCATTTTGGCTTTCAATAAAGCTGTCATATGCGTAGCTTCTTAGATTTCCCCCATATCATTTAAAACCTAATATCAGTCACATGCTAATGATTTCCATATTACCTCTAGAGCTAAGAGTCATTTTTTGGCTTGAAAATAAATCTTTTTTTTTAATTTTTGTGGTCTACATATTATAAGAAGGGTCATATAAAATTAGATTATAGCTCCACATCAGGCCATATAAATGCTTATGATGGCAAGCTCTTAAGCGGATGGATTTTTATTATAGAAAATTTCAGACACTTAGAGAGAAGAGTATAATGGATCCCATGTACCTAGTTTCAAAAATTATCAGTGTCCATTTTTATTTCATCTATATTCCTGCCATTTTTCCCTTTCCCCTCTACCCTACTCTTCAAAGTATGATTTTAAAAGAAAGCCCAGTTGTCAGATCATTTCATCCATAAATTTAAGAGGTTTGTTGTTGTTGTTTAAAGATTTATTTTATTTATTTATTTATTCCCCCCCTTGCTGCTTGTGCTCACTGTGCCCATTTGCTGTACGTTTTTCTGTGTCTGCTTGTCTCCCTTTGTTGCATCATCTTGCTATGCCTGCTCACCACGCCGCGTGGGCTGTCAGCTAAAAGGTTTTTTTAATGAAGAGATCCCTGGCCCTTCCATGACTTAAATCTGCTTTGACAAGTGACCACTGTCAGAGAACCATTTGTCATCAAAAATCTCTGATCCCACCCTTGGTACCATTCTCTTAAATATCTTCAATGTATATACTTTCAGTGGTAGTCCCTTCAGTACCCCCAGAACTATTAATGTTAATTTGGCAACTTGTGTTAAAGGGTGTCCAAGGAAATCACCATTTATTCATTCAATCATTCATTCAACAAATATTTGTTGTTTTAGGCCCTGGAAATAGTGTTGAGCAAATTAGGCAAAGAACCTCTCTCTGAGCTTATTTTCTGTGTGACAGATTCAACTACTACTGGGAAGACTGCCTCTTTGTGTGGGCATTGATGATCCTGAGTCCACCTTATTTCTGCCTGGGAAACTCTTTATACCCTCACAAAGAGCCCATCTTCTTAATATAGGGAATAACAAGTTTTATGTATGCCTGTTTTGATCCCAACTCTCCCATCCCCCCCTCCCTGTCCTCGGATTGCTTCAGGTAGGTCAGGAAAAAAATGTAAATGACCATGTTTTTGCCTCAAAATAAATAAAGTATTAATAGAAGAAAAAAGTTTGCATCCAAAACTCATGGTTTTGAGAAAAAAATTTCTAAATAATTAGATGACAGCACCCAGAAAATATGTATAAATTCCTGCATAAGACTAGTGTATAATTTACTATCATGTATTATTATCTGAAAATGAATCATGATTATGAAAAATTAGCTTCCTTATATATCAATCTCTAATTTAAAAAGTGATGTTTAGAGCTATAAAAGGTATCTTTTTTTTCAATATTGAATGCTGTTTGATTCAAATTATATTAGAAAGCTACCCTTAGTTCTGTGAATTTTTGCTGTTCAAAGATTGACTTTCTCTCTTGACATGTACCTTATAAAAATAAACTCAATATTTAACTTACACAATATATACCTGTAATAAAAAAATAAAACAATAAGCCGCCACATATAAGATTTCTTTTTAACTTAAACAGGTTACTTTTAGCTATGCCCCCAATCAAAAAGTTTTCATTATAATGCTATAATATAAGGCATTTTCTGTCATTGCTTCTTTAGGGGGTTGAAAATAGAAATGGTTTCTAATTTTAAAGGTTGAAAAGATTTAATAGCTGGATGAATTATATTTTAAAATTCCCATTAATTTATTTTCAAATTAAGAAAACCCACAACTTTGAGAAACTGATTATTATGGGGAAAAAGGCCTTGATTTGAAATTGTACCCGAAAATGAAAGCCTATATTTTGTAAGCATAAATATTACATTCTCTTCAAAAGATTTGCAAATTTTCATAGGCACATAACTTAGAGAATGAGAAGATTGTAATTTGAAAAATTACAGATTTCATTGTTTTTTTGATGTGTGAAACCTACAAACAAATATCAGGAGATTGTATTGCAAGACTGAAAATCCCTTGTTTAGTTTTGTAAGGGACGGTGCCCTATGTGGCTTACAACCCTGATTTAAAAAGAAAAATGCAGAGTAATATAAAAGACACTCTAATCACTGAGTCTAATTACAAAGAGGAATAACTCAGTAAAAATTTTAAGTATCCTTGGGCAGGAGTGTGGTCTGGTGGTCAGAGCATGGAATTTCAAATCAGTAGTCTAAATTTCTATTTTAAACACCACTTCTGAATTTCTCCATGACTTTGGGCATGATACTAACATTATTATTATTATTTTTTAATTTATTTATTTTATTTATTTATCCCCCCCTTGCTGCTTGTGCTGCTGTGTCCATTCGCTGCGTGTCTTCTCTGTGTCTGCTTATCTCCCCCTTGCTGTGAGGTCCTGCCGCATCAGCCCACGGCGCCGCGTGAGCCGGCCTGCCCTCACAAGGAGGCCCTGGGAAGAGAACCCGGGGCCTCTCACATGGTAAACGGATGCTCTATTCATTGCACCACACCCCTTCCTGCCGTGAGGTTGCTGCATCAGCCCACCGCACCGCTCAGGCAGGCGTGCCCTCACAAGGAGGCCTCGGGACGCGAACCCGGGCCTCCCATATGGTAAACGGGGGCTCCATCCACTGAGCCACACCCGCTTCCCCTAACATTATTTTTTAAATAAGAATTTGAGATTTGTGCTTGATAATTAAAAAGCATTTTTGAAATTCTCTAAAAGATCTAATCTAATATTATAAAAAATAAGCTTTCTTGACTTCTTGACAGTAATAAATTTACTTGACAAAAAGAAAAGATCAGGTAAATATAAATGAATTCAGAAAACTTTTCTCTACCACTTGCCAATACATAGTAACATTGCTATACCTGTTATTTCAGTTCAGGGAATTATTTAACAATCGCACCACTGATATGGTGACTAATTTCTGTATTGTTCCTCTAAATTGGTCCTTTGCTTTTGAGGAAATGGTAGTTCTCAGTGGAGCCCAATGCTGCTCTTTTTATACTAATTTTTATTGTCACTCTAAGGAACTTGTACGCCACAGTGACATGCCTGCTTTGTATTTTCTTTATGTGTAATGTTTTTTAAGTGTTCCTTCAAGTGTAATAAGTACAGACAAATTACCATGTTAAGTTTCTTTAAACAACTGCTAGATTTCTAGGGATGAATGTAGGTAAGTGATTCAAATTCTATCATACCTCTGTAAATCAATCACCACAGTAATTTTCACTGGGAATAATTAACATGTGAATTCCAAGACTGTGATCTGTCTTATGGGACTGTTCTATTTCTTGTCTTTTTTTTTTTTTTCTTTTCTTTTCTTCCTTTCTTTCTTAACAGAGTTTCAGTACTCTGGATTTTTCTGAGTATAATAATATTCTTGTATGCTTTTTAGTCCTAGTTTAACTACAGTATGCTTTATCATTGGGAGATTCTACCCAGCCTAATTTCCTAAAATATTCAGTATATACATTAGAAGCAAAAAGTATAATCAGGAATAATGCAAAATGTAATGAATGGGGTTTTGCGAAATGTGGCCAAAGTTTCAACCTCAACAAGAATCTTCAGTGTCTGATCTATTACACACTTTCCAGGCAAAAGGTGATCTTTAAAAACAGCAATTTATCAAGGTAATACCACATGAAAGGAAATGGAAACTATTATAAAGCAAACTAAAAAACTAAAAAAAAAAGCTTAAGGACAGATCTGGTTTTATGTTTCTCTGATTAGAAATGCAGCCTAAGAATGCCTTGGTAAAGTACTTACAGCATCATTAAATGGTCCAAATCTCAGATGAGAAATCACTGAGTTAAAGGATCAAATCCTTACAGGGTCAGTTTGGTCTTTTGGCATTAGGTAGGAGGAAAATGGGAAATTCAGCTTTTGCTAAATTTGTCCTCTAGGGAAGACTTAAATGGAACACTTGTGTGGTGGTTTGTTGAAGCTTTAATAGCTTCAGAGAGTCCCTTTAGATTCCCAGGTGAATTTATGTGTTAAATAAAAAAGGTGGAAATCCAACTTAAGTTCATAAAGTTAAAATTATATTTTTAAAAAATACCCTGAAATGTTGGAAACTATAAGTAGTATCTACTCTAAATGCAGAAATAACCTAAGTCTACTTCTCACTTGTCTTATTGGGCCTGCTGAGTGCCCATTGCATACATTGATAATGACAAGAGAGAGAGTAATTATTTACAATTTGTGACCTTAGTTATGAAACACTAAATTTCCCTTTTTAAAACCAAACCCTGTTTGATTCTTCATGTTTTCTATGGATTCTCAAATCCAACTCTCCTTCATCTTCCCACTTTCTAAACAACTATGGATTATAGATAACAGCTCTTAGGCATGTGATTCAGTTTCTCTGAGAAGGGGGAGAGAGACAGAGAGGAGGAGGAGGAGGAGGAGGAGGTTGGGGAGGGAGGAAGGGAAGGAGAGAGAGCGAGAGGGAGGGAGAGAGAACACTGCATAGTACAAAAGGAAAAATGAAAAATCAACATTAACAACGTAAGAATAAATTCTGCCATAACAGAATTATGTATAATGAAACAACTACTAGAATAGGGACTGTAGGTTTTTCACCTTCCTTCAGAAGACATTTAATTAATTACAATGATAAACTGTAATTCCTTGAGTAGATTAGTTGATTCCTGAACTTTCTCCAGGAGTTCATATTTCTGCTCATTAACCTGTTTTATCCTGAACTACAAAGTTATTTTTGCATTCCAACACTAAATCTGCTTTACATAGATGTGGGACATTTGGCTTGGTGCAATAGAGTCAGAAACCTAACTGGAAACTTTGGGAAAAGAGATCCCTCTTTATACCAATGTATTACTCATCCCGTAAAACTTGAATTTTACTTTTGACATAGCAAATCTTTCTCTTTAAAGGTTACCATGGAATAAAAAATAATTATTTTAGTAATGGATCTATGTCATTGTCATCTTTATTTTAAATTTGAAGTTCTTACGTTGGATTGCTAACCACAAAACAGACTCTTTAATAATCATAACTGAACCTAAAAAATGGCAACATACAATACAGTTATTACCATTGAAATGCTACATTCTCCTTGTCCATATAGCCTTTTGCAATGATACCAAAATATAACATTATGAATTTTCATAATCATATTTATCATGGTAAATAATTAATCCTAATTATTACTTAGGTTTAGGTTCAAATGTAAGAAAAAGAAAACTCCAAATTACAGAGTTTAAGTAAGATAGAAGTTTCTCTTTCTTTTTAATAGGAGTTTCTATAAAATTCAGAAAGTTATTCAGGGCTATTATTATAGGTCTACAGTCAGAGTCAGGCCTTTCCTACTATACTCAATTAACTCCAGCTATTGCATTCAAAATCCAGTGAGCAGGAGGAAGAAAGGAGGGCACACCCCACCCAGAATATTTCACTGTTGTTTTTATGATGCATGTGGTCATGATTCTATGACAGACTTAGCAAATTTATAATTTTAAATTTTCCTGTCATTATATTTGATTATTTCCTATTAAGAGATATCAAGAAAAAACATTCAGTAGGTCTGGAGTAGGTCCTAAACATCTGTTTATTAATAAAACTCTACAGGTAGTGATGTGAATCCCCAATTAAAAGCCAGTGGCCTAGAAGATTCTACATTCTAACTAAAGAAGTAAAAATGTGACCAAGTTAACTTTTAAAAAACAACTGAAATTATGACTGATAACCTATAACATTGTTGTCCAATATCAGGCGAAAGAAGCACCAGGACTTTGGACCTTGACAGCATTGATGACTCTCAAAGAGCTTCTCCTACATCTATTTCAGATATATTTATATTAATAACATTATATTCATACACATTTAACCTAGGGAAAACTAAGCATCTCTTCTGACTTCACAGCTCATTAATAGTAACATATCAAATAAACCTAATTATTTCCATTACCTTTTATAAGGTAAAAGAACAAATCTTTGTGATTTTTCAGCGTCCCTCTGGAAAACCTGAAAGATAGTTTTAGGTGCAAAAGATAACCTGAAAGTTATTTTATTTTATTCTATTCTATTCTATTCTATTCTATTCTATTCTATTCTATTCTATTCTATTCTATTCTATTCTATTTTCATTAAGGATTAAATTTTGGAAAGACAAAAATCAAAGTTTGTTGGAAGATTTTAATACTTAAGATAGGAATCAGATTATGGTGTCTAATAATACTTGGCTAGCATTTTCAAAGTGACAGTAAAAAAATTTACACATAAACATAGACAATAACATGACTGTAAAGGATCTTAGCTCTTAAAAGTTTTTTGAAATAATCAAGTACGTAAAAAAGGCAACAAAATTAGCTTGAAGACAACAAAGGGGTCTGGAGACCAAACAACCAATCCTTTAAGAAAAAACTACCCTTCCTTAAAAAATAGAAGTACGAACTTGTAGTTCTCTGAAACTGTTGCTCCTGAGTAGAGTCTCATTTATTTATATTAATTATAACTTTTGGCCAAAGTAACTTCTGTTTCACAGAGAAAACCCAGGGGTGGACACTCATGAATGTACCAGCATTGTTGCAGACCAGAAGAGCTCATGAATCTGGTTAATTCAGAAGGGTATGCTATAGACAATGCAAACTTTTCCAATGAAACATAAAATTTTTTCTTCATGATATTTTTTATTGCTATGAACATATATCTTTATAAACATGTACCAAAATATCTGGCTGAATTTTCCTCCAATCACTTTCAGTCTAGCACATTCAGAAAATGCCACTGTTTGCCATCTTCACTTTGGATACTGTATGATTTAAGAGTTTTAGATTAGATATTACATACATGTGGTTAAAAATGTAAAAGGCTGAATGAAGTATAAGAGACAATATTATCCCATCTCACTGTAATATCCCCTTCTCCACATGGATGATTAGACCAAACCAAGAAAAATAAACAGAGGTTGGGGGAAAAGGAAAATTTTAAGTGCTGTATAGAAAGACTAGAGAAATACACAGACCAAGCTTGAGTGGAATATATGTTAAGATCTAAAGTTTTATGTACATGGTAGCATATTCACTGTGTAAATAATATTTGTTAATAAATTTCACAACCAAGCAATTTAAAACAAACATCTCTTAATGGACAACTCAGGTCCAGAGAGGCCAGAATATGGCAGTAGAGAGTAATATTGTTTTGACATTAGCAGAAGGCTGATTAAATCAAAATAATAATGAACAAAACAGTAAAACAGGATCTTTAAATTTTTTTTAATCTAAGGGACTCTGAAGGGAGAGAATGCTAGTATCTATTATAAGCTGCAATGTTACTAGAAATTCACTGTTACATAAAGAACAGTAAACAATGTATTAAATATCTATTTGTAAACAAATAATATTTGAAGAAAATATGATTTAGTATAACAGACTTTTAAAAACTTATCAAATGTTTCCCTCAAACTGTGTTTCCTTTGGTCCTGTAAGTATTAAAGTGAGTGGAGTGAGGAAATTAAAAATGCATGTGGTTCTTCTAGTTGTACAGACTAGCTGTCACTCGTTTGGCCTAAATGGACCTGGTAGTAAATTTCAAAAAGTATTTGGAATTTTCTCTCTCCTTGAGCTTCTCCTTAAGGATAAAATATTAATATTTAGAATGGAAAGAAGAATTATTGTACTCTAATGTGTGCAAAGTTAAAGAAAAACAACAACAACAACAACAAAAAAAACACCCTGATGAAAACATTGGGAAAAAAACTTGTATCTGGTTTTGTTCACTTCATCCTTCCTGTCTGTGTTATGTTGATAGTGATGGTTATTTCATTCTTTAATTAATGTTTTCTTTTCTCCTTTGTATTTGAAGTAGCTTTGATTTATTTAATATCTATTGTTTCAACTCTGCCATATCTGGAGAACTTTTAGCTATTAGGATTTACGTGTATCAGAAATGTGCACTCACTCTTTAGTATGTTTTATTTGCATTAAACTGATCTCCAAAGTTTTCCTTTTGAAAACTCTACCCCTCTTTTGAAAACTCTACCCCTCCTTAATTTTTACATTCCTTACTGTTTTACTAAATAATAAGTATTCTTTGACAATTTTGGTGCTCACCCATTTGGGGGAACAAAAGTAAAATGAATCTGTCATTATATAAGAAAGTTTGATTAAAACTCACCAATCAAATGTGCCTTAATGAATTTTTTTTCATTTAGATTTCAAACAATGATAAAGTTGCCATTTTAATATACGTCATTGGAAATCTGCTTATTTGTAAATAGCCTATTGCTCATTTGCAAAAATAAACATGTGAACATTATTTTTCTATTGTAAAAAACAAAAACAAAAACAAAAAAACTTATCAAAGTCTTTAATAATTTTTAAAAATAATTAATATTAAGAAACTTAGACTTGCATTAATTTATCTATTCTACAGTTTGCAGTATATTAAGTAAAGATTAATATAATCCCATACATAGCAACATTTATTACATGTAGTCTTTATTCATGATAATATTTAAAACACATACCATGCCTTAGTTCTTAAAATCCAGGGTGATTATCAGGAGTCAGACCTGAACTCTTCTAGTCTGCCTTTTCCAATTACTAGCTCAGTAACCTTTGGCAATTTTCTAATACAAACCTCAGTTTCTCAGCTATAAAATGTGCACAATAATACCTAATCTAATGGGTTTTTATAGAGCTAAAATCAGCTTAAATATGTGAATGATGGAACACAATATCAGTCATCGTATGTGCTCAATAAGGATTGGTTCCTTCACTATTTTAGGAAACAAAGCTAGATCAATGGCTTTTTAAAAAAAAAATTTAGTGTGCCTAAGAATAACCTGGTGAGTTGTTAAAAATGGGCCCCATTTCCTGAGACACTGATTCCATAGATTTGGAGTAAATAAGCACCCAGGATGACTTTGGTGCAGACAATCCCTGGATCCCTTTTTGAGAAAAACTGATCCAGGTGATAAGGCACCAGGTGGTGACTGGGCTGGGGTGTGAGGTGGGGGGTGGGGGTGGGCCAGGAGTTCTCTGATCTAGTTTGCCTTTGGCAGGCTTCACACATTGTTTGAGGCAATATATCTTCCTTTCTTTAACTCCTTTAGCCATATGTAAAGTGTAAATAATAATTACTATTTCCTTATTATAAGAATGCTAACAAGGATTCAGATAACAAATCTATTAATGTTGTCTCAGGTGAAATTATGTAAGTAATAACCAAGAAAAGAAGGGTCAGAGTTTAAAAAGTACAACCAAGAGAAAGTGTGTTTGGTAAAGGGCATAAAATCATGTTTGGAATGAAGCAGGATATGAACAAACAAACAAAAGACTGGACACAAGCAAAAGAGAGATGCAGTAGAAGTATGGCATGTTTCTTTTTGGAATTAGGGAATGAAGAATTACACACTCAGAAAAGGGAAAGAGTTAAAAGGAAAAGTAGTGAAAGGTACAGGGAGAAAAGGAATGAATACACAAGAGAGGAAAAATGAAGGGAAAAGACAGGAAAAGGACGACAAAGGGGTTCTGAAATTTGTATCTTGCCTAATTATTTCCTTAAGGTCTGTGAGAAAAGAAAATTCTACTGAAGGAAAAGAAGAACTAAGCAGAAATTCTGAAGAGAAGCGCACAGAATCCAGAATCCAAAGAGCAATTTGTAGTTTGGAAAATTTTCTTTTAAGTCAGCAATTATTCACAACAAGGATTATTGAAGGAAATTTGACTATAAAGTCACTAGAGATGTGATTTAAGGTGTTTTCTGTGACTCAGATGCCAGGATGAAAGAATTTAACATGCCTTTCAGGAATAGATCTATTTAAAATGAATTTTAAAAAATATTTATGAGAGGAGAAAAACTTTTGGCTGTTAATATTATTAAAATAGGATATGAAGTTTTTAAAGGAACATATTATTTGTTATGAACTGAAAGGAAGAAATTATACAAATAGAAAAAATTCTGAAACAAGTTGAATATGAAAAGGGAGAATTATAAAAATGTAATAAAACAACTAGAGCAAGTTAATTTTAGTTATTAATTGGTACTCATCCTCCCTGTGTTTTTCTCTCCCGTCATTTCAAGCAGATAGCCATGCTCCCTTTGTGAGGGAGTTTTAAAAGCACAAATCGCTTATATTCAAAAGGCTCTTCCTATCCCCTGTAAAAGACAAAATTCATCAAAGATATTATGATAGGCACCCCAATGGGTAAGGGGGGAAGGAAATCAGAAATAGAGACATCAGCGATGCCAGCTGTGATCCCCCCCCATGGTCCCCTTGTCTGTTTGCTAATTAGTTTTGCTTGTTGTTTTTGCTCGTCTGCTTGTTTTTTGTTGTTGTTTGTTTGTTTGTTTGTTTGCTCATTGTCTGCTCATTATCTGTTTGTCTTCTTTAGGAGGCATCGGGAACCCAGGACATCCCATGTGGGAGGCAGGCGCTCAACTGCTTGAGCTCCACTCCCCCCAAGCTGAGTTTTTAAGTACTCTAAGGGGCTTTTTTGGGGGTAGAAAGGACTGCAGTACTTAACTGTTGTGCTTTCAATAATATCCAATTTATTTTTGGATAAATAGTTTTTCTTAAACCTTTAAAAACTTACAAACCTATTAAATCCACTTTGATTTATAGTGAATTTTCAAAATTATCAAATAGTTCATGCTTAAAAGACAATATAAAATGATATATATAAAATCTATATATACATATGTATACATCGGTGTGTGTATATAGTTCAAATAATAATAAATATGTATGTAGCTGTTACCCAGTTTAAGAAAAGGAACTTTATACCTTTGATGCCCTGTGAGCCCCTCCCTTATAACATCCCCTTTCTACCCCCACCCCTGCCAGAAATAACTACCTATTTTCTTTTTGTATTTATAATTCCCTTGCTTCCATAATACTTTATCCACAAATGTGTGTCCATATTCCTAAACAATACTTAATATTGTATGTTTTTAACTTACATATCAACATACTTTATATGTTCTTTTATAATTTGTTTTTTTACTCAACATTATATTTCTGATGTTCACCTATGTTATTCCATCTGACTACAGTTTATTCATTTTCTCTGCTGAATAAAATTATTATAATATACTAATTGTTATCGTTGAATGCACAACAATTTATCCATCCTCCTGTCAATGGACATTTAGTTTTTTTTCCAGTTTGGGGCTTTGTTTTGTTTTTTGCTATTAGAAACAAGGCTGCTATGAATATTCTTGAACATATCTCTTACTGTATATGTGTAAGACCCTTTCTATGGTAAATACCTAGTAGAGTAACTGCTGGGTTGTAAGGTATGCCAAATTGTATTCCAAAGGATTGTATCACTTCACATTCCCTCAAGCAAAGTGGACTTCATCTACCTCAACACTTGGTATAGTCAGACTTTTTCATCATTACCAATCTGGTGGGAGATAAAATCCCTTTATAAATCACTTTCTTTTATTTTTGTTGAATGGTCAATTCATAAATTTAACAGATTGAAATTCCTTAAACAATTAATCCCCATTTACAAAAAAATTATCTTAAGCATTTAAACAATATTGACAAATTTAAGATATCTGATTATCTGAGCCACTTCAAACAACCAACATGGCAGACTTACAATTCATTAAGCAAAATCTAAGATTTATAACTGTTTTAGATCTAATGACTCATTGATAAATGTGTTAAATCAGGGCTCTCTTAAAAATTCAAGCACTATCCACAAACTTAACTAATTTTCTTACACATTTAAAATTAAAACCTTAAGTCTTAATCAAATTAGCTTAAACATTTCTAATTCAAATCACAAGTCTAATATGTCAAATTCTCTTTACCTTGTGCAATACTTAAAATAACAATAGTGATACAACAGTGATAACTATGAAGTTTATTCCTAAGCCTAACTCATTAATATTATAGGTTTGTTTTACCTCAACATTACAAATTGACTTACTTAACTACAGAGTGTATATTTATGATCACAAGAAGCCAGAACAGAGATAACAGGCTGCTGTGTGGATTATTAGTCAGAGATTTGAGACCACCGTCAAGTTTAGATGTTATTTCCAGTATCATTCTACCAAAGTCATAGGTTAATCCATTGAGTTATATGTTCAGGTTATCAATTGCTGCATAATAAATTTCCTCAAAACTTGGTAGCTTAAACAACCATTGTTTTATTATATCAGATAATTTTGAGTCAGGAATTGAAGCAGGGTTTGGGTTATGCTTCTGCTCTATACAGCTTCAACTAGAGTAGTTTTGTGATATTCAGCTGATGACTCGACTAGGCTGGAGAGTCCAAGATAATGTAACTCACTTATCTGATGCCTTCAGGTGGATGGCTAGAAGGGTGGGCTTAAATGGACCCCTCTCCATGTAGTTTCTCCTGTAGAGTAGTCAAACTTCTTACATGACTGCTCAGGGGTCCAAGAAGGATGGTTACAAGAGGCCCAGAGAGAAGTCCTTAGGCTTTTTATGACAGCTTCAGAAGTTTCAGAACATCAATTCCACCATATTTTATTCCTCAAGCAAGTTACTGCATCCAGTCTAGATTAAGGAGTAAGGAATTAGACCCCATCTCTCAGTGGGAGGAATGTCAAAGAAATTGCAGACATCTTTAATCCACCAAAGTTGAGTTCTGCTTGCTTTGTCAACAGGGAACCCTCAATTCATGCTGACCCTCTGGAATTTGGTTTCTTGGTAAATCATATGTCCCTGGACACCTTTCAAGTTTCACATTTTCCAAATTTTTTGGTAAACTTTTCAAAATTTAATTACCTGATTTGGGAAAATAGGATTTTGTACCTCCCACTCAGATTGCAGCTAATCGCTTAGTTTATGATTACTGTTCATTTAATCACTACCCCTAATGTGGTTTATAACACTCTATTTAAATTTAACTTGTTATCTGCCTCTCCAGTCACAGTTTGATAGTCTTTATATATTATATCCTTTGTGGCTAAAGGCAGGTCCCAGAGTGTTAGCACAGGGATGTGGTAGACCTTGGAGGGCCTGTAGGGAGGCTGGACTGGAGGCAGAGGAGCTGCTAACTAGCAAAAGATTTCTATGCTCCAAGCAGACAACAAAGTTACTGAATCTACAGGATTGGTCAGGGGCTGGGGGCACTGATTGTTTCAGTAGTAAACAGTGTGAGCCAATAATTTATATCTGGATGTCTTGAGGGGTCTCCACAATATCTGTGGCTTTTGGACAACTTTGGGAGGTAAAGGGTAGGGAGCCCCAATAATTCTTGAGAATGAATTATCCATGGAACATTAGGTAAGAGAAGGTATGAAATAATTATCTCAGAGTGGGAAACTACACTTACTTGGTAGATAAAATATTATTTCCAGATAGTGTTGATTGTCTCAACTGAGGTCTTTAATTTTGAAATTAGTGTGAAACGTTTTCTCCTATAGTTTTACTCATGTGTAAAGGTTTTTATACAATAATATCATAGCATTGATTTTATTATCAAAAGGCAGAAAACCAAAATGTTCATCAATAGAAGAGTGGATAATGATTTTTCTGTAAACACACAACTTCTATAATTAAAAAAATAATAAAAATCTTTATTGCCTTGCTGACACCCCAAGCTTGGACTTCTCTTAGCTTCAAAACCATAGCTATTAAATTCCGATTATATAAGCCAAAAAAAAAAAAAAAAATCTTTAAAAATCCATGGGCCTGTATAACATAAACAGTGAATCCTAAGGTAAACTACAGACTATGGTTACCAGTACAATTATAAAAATGTGCTTCCATCAATTGTAACAAATATACCACACTAATACAAGATGTTAATAACAGGGTGGTATATGGGACCCCTGTATTATATGCATGATTTTTTCCGTAAATCCACAACTTCTCTAATTTAAAAAAAAAAGTGGATACAAATTTTTGGTACAATTAGATACCACTAGAATATTATGTTACTATGTATCTTTTAAAAGATACTATACTATGTATTTATTAAAAGAAGTAAGTAAACCTGTATGTAATGATAGGGAAAGAATTGCAAGATACATTATTGAGTGAAAAGAACAAGATACAGGATAATGCATACAATATTGCTCACATTTATATTAACAACATAAAGGAGGAAAAGGGGGCTGGAGATAGAGAAATTTGAGGTCCTTGAGGAATCCAAATAAACCAAAATCTTCTTCTCTGTCAGAGTTCTGAATAACTGAGAAATGAGACAAAGAAATAAGGTAGAAGAAGTCAAATTATTACCTTTATTAATCTGATATAATGACAAATGTAACTTATATGTGTAGGCAAATGAAATTCCTAATAGTGAACCCAGCATTAACATGTTCATACACCTGCAGTACAGCACTGGGCCAGGGCAGGTCTCTTCCCATCTTTACTCAAGGCAGAGCAGGACTTTAGAGGGCACAGGTGAATGCATGCTCTTTGCAGACACACATTACCATGGGGAAAAGGGAGGAGTTAAGCATGCCCAGTATATTCTCCCCACATTACCAATAGACAAGTTTCTCTACCTCTCCAGGCAGAATAAATAGGCCAAAATAGATAGACTAAGAGTATTATAGTAACAGCTTCCCCACATGGAAGGAAACATAAAGATTAGGGAATAATCTCTTCCCGCTAACAATTGAGATGGATTTATATATTCATAGACTATTCTGGAAATTTTCTCCATAAATGGTTACAGAAATTGCCTTTTGGCACTGGATGACTCAACTCTCGGTGTGGGCCATTTACTTTTCACAGTATATGCTTATGACTTGTTTGATTTTTAAAATCATATGCATTACATTTCAATTTAAATGTTGATTTTTTAAAAAAAAACCTCTCTCTTCCATATACATACACACATATATACACACACTCATACACACACACAGTAAAACCAGTTAGTTGGACAGGATGAGTTCTCCAACAAAGTTTAACAGCTCTGATGCACACATAGGGTGGTAATTCAATTCAACTGTGGTTTGCATTTTGCCAGGCAAATGCAAAGTGAGGATGGAAATGTGGCAAGGGATTAGTAGGCATTACCAAATGAGTCATCATAATAATCACCCATATAATTTAAGCCAGACAAGAGGAAAATACAAAGAAGAGGGATTTGATTGAAAATGAAAATAGGTGGGATCAAGGTACTAAAAGTCTCAATTAAATTGACAAATTATAGCCATGGGAATTCTACAGAAAAAGAACCAAAAGGAAAAATGGATAATGGTCAAAAAGTCAAATATTTGCAACCAAGATTTTAAAAAATATACATTTTGGGTCTGATAAATTTGGGAAATGATTATGGGAATACGGCTAAAATGGAATGGAGAAGAAGGTTGGAGGTGACACAATTGAGGAACTGAGAGAGTAGGCATAGAATGGGTTATCTGCACGAATGATAAAATTCTGAGAATGATATAGCAGATGGAGGTGAAGAGAAAGACTGTGAACAGAAGCTAAAGTCTTCAGTGGATGAGAAGGAGGACAGTGAATATCAGCAATGAAGAGAGAAGAAAGCAAAATGAGCTTTGAAGAAAGAGAGGGAACTAATGAAGGGAGTGAAATGTTTTGAAAGCAGCAATGGGACACAAAGACATATATTCTACCCCTTATCCCAGATGTACTTGGAGTATGTGAGATAAAGCATTCTATGTGGGAGGGATGGAAGAGAAGCAAGGATATCAGAGATTATTAGATTTCAGTTAATGCAAGGAACCATTCAGAAAAGAGGTCGAGGCCATAAGGCATTTGCTGATCACAGAGAAAGACATTTTAGGAGCATTTTGGAGATCATGGTGAAAGGATTTGGAAGTTTAAGGAGAGAATGAGGAGATAAAAAAGGAAATTAGTTTTGGAGTTAAGGAAAGGGTAAACAGGGCACCATTCATCTTGTACCCTATGTACTACTCACATAGAATACAATGTACCCTGGCTTTTGCAGCTCAAAGGACCTGGAGGTAGTGGTTGGAGCAATATGAAGATGAGAAAGAATGGCTAAAACAGACATAAACAGGTAAACAGAGATATGAGACATGATAGAACTATTTCTTGTAGTCTCTTAAAAGAAGAGGAACCTTGATTATAACTTTAAGGTATCAGTATATTGGTTATGCAATATACTGATTGGTTATTGATAATGCAGTGTGTCTAATGCAGTGTGGGGACACATGCTCATACTAGCTCTCTAAGAGTTACTAAATCCTAAGAATTTTGCCTTCTAAATATTTCCGGATTTAATCCTCACTTCTCTCTCCCCTCTGTTACTGCCTTGCTCAGAATCTCATTTTCTTTTCCCTGGATTTTTGCAGAAGGCAACATCATAATTAGTCATACCCATTCCTACTGAGCCCCTTTTCCAAATGTCAGTTTACATGGCATATTCTACCTGTACCATGCTTTCTCACCTCTACCTGTCTTTGTACCATCTCTCTTCTCTCCTTGTTTGCCAGGTAACAACAAATCTTAGTCATATTCCAAGACC
Source organism: Cabassous unicinctus (assembly GCA_029593785.1). Lineage (NCBI taxonomy): Eukaryota > Metazoa > Chordata > Mammalia > Cingulata > Chlamyphoridae > Cabassous > Cabassous unicinctus. The sequence continues at coordinate 10,736 of JAQZBX010020949.1, read as the reverse complement.
TACTTCAAGTACCATGCCTTAATGCCTTTCCTGATCACCTCTACTTTGCTCTCACAAGCATTACTATTCCTCATCTGTGACTTTGCTATTTTATAGAATTGATTTATATTTCTCTCCCCATTTAGGGTATAAATCCCTTGAATCAAGAGTTATTTCTTAGCCCTGCCCCAATCAAGATGGCAGAGTGAGATACTTCAGGGCTCTGTCCCCCCACAGAAGCTGTGAACAACTAGTAAGAACTGGCAGAAACATCTTTCTCAAAGCTCCAGAAAACAGTTAAAGGATTTCAGTAATAGGGCAAGTACTGAATCAAGAAAAAGGCCACTTAAAAGTAGTAGGATCTTATGGCACCCTGGCTGGCCCCTTTTCCACCCCTCATTGGCTTGGAGCACATTTGGCCCATGTTCCCAGTATGGATCCCTGGCACTGGTTCCAGAGAGGAGCATGTATTTTCTGGTGTAATCTGTCTGGTGGTGGTTTGATGGACTTGCCATCCTAGTACTTACCCTGCATATAGAAGACAGCTTGTGGAACTTTCCTACAGAACACTGTGGGAGAACAGTCAAGTCATACTGCCTGCAGCAAGGGATTGCTGACTGTTGATTATACAATGCAGTGCCCAGGACCATGAAGAAACTATTTCCTAGGGAAGAGGGGACATTTGTAATTGTGAAAATGGGGGAATTCATAGGGCCACACACACATGCCCAAGACAAGACACATGCACAGAATGGATCAGGGATGCCCCTATGCTTTGGCATGGAGCTATTCTTTAAACTCAGTGTATGGATAAGCCTTGAAGGAAAGTACTTGGACAGGTCAATCTGCAAACACTGGAGAAGGTGTTTTCTTTTTTTCTTCCATTTTGTTTTTAGTTAGTACCTAACTAAACTCTGTCATAACACTAGCTGGATACAAGATTAAGGAACAGACACCGCAGTCTAAATTCCAGTGATAATACATTAAAATATAAAAATGTCAAAAAATGGCTACAAAATATACAAAGAAACAGGAAGCAATGGCCTAGGCAAAGGAGAAAATTAAAGCATTAGAAACCATCAATGAGAAGACCCAGACCTGGGACATACCAGACAAAGGCTTTTTAAAAATTGTCCAAATTTGATCAAAGAGCTAAAGGAAAATATACACAAAGAACTAAAGGAAATCAGGAAAATGATAGATGAACACAAACAGAATGCCACTAGAGAGACGGAAATATGAAAAGGAGCCAAATAGAACCGAAGCCCACTGTAACAAAAATTAAAAATTCCCTAGAGGGGTTCAACAGCAGATTGGAGCTGGCAGAAGAAAGAATCAGTGAACATGAAGATAAGACAATTGAAATCATTTAGTCTGAGGAGTAGAGAGAAGAAAGAATGAAGAAAGGTGAACAGAACCTGAGGAACCTGTGGGACATCATCAAGCATACTAATATATGCATTGTGGCAGTCACAGAAAGAGAAGAAAGAATGGGGAAAAGAGATATTCAAAGAAATAAAGGCTAAAAACATCCAGATTTAACAAAAGACATGAATATACACATAAGACATGCTCAGTGAAATCAAAACAGGATAAACCCAAATAGACTCACACCGTGGCATATTATAATCAAACTGTCAAATGCCATAGCCAAAGAGAGAATTCTGAAAACTGCAAGAGAGAGGCAACTTGTCACATACAAGAGAGCCCAATAAGATTAAGGGCTAGCTTATTATATGAAACCATGGAAGAAAGAAGACAGTGGTACGACACACTTAAAGTACTGAAAGCAAAAAGTTGCCAATCAAGAATTTTATATCCAGCAAAACTCTCTTTCAAAAGAGGGATATTGCTCTCTCTCTCTTGCCTTTTGACCCCTGTTCTTGCCTTCTGTGCCCTGCTCTCACCATGAACCCTCCCCCACCCCCCACATGGATCAACACACAAGTAAAACCTGGGCATTTATAATCTATAATGGGAAATTGTAGTTTGTAAATCGGTCCTCTTTATCACTCTTCAGCCCCTTCATCTCTCCCTGGGACCTATGATCTGTTATTTTCTCCCATTTCTCTTCTTACCATTCCCTAATAAATTACTGGCCTAACTGAAAAAAAAGGGGGGGGGGGTATTAAAACATTCCCAGATAAACAAAAGCTGAGGAAGTTCATCACCACTAGACTGGCTCTATAAGAGATGCTAAAGAGAGTTCTGCAGGTTGAAAGGAAAGGGCAATAAGACAACAGAGTGAAGCTGCATGAAGAAATAAAAATCTCCAGTAAGGAGAACTACACAGGTAAACGTAAATGTCACCACTATTGTATTTTTTTTTTTTTTTAAAGATTTTATTTATTTTATTTATTTATCCCCCCCCTTGCTGCTTGTGCTGCTGTGTCCATTCGCTGCGTGTCTTCTCTGTGTCTGCTTATCTCCCCCTTGCTGTGAGGTCTTGCCGCATCAGCCCACGGCGCCGCGCGAGCCGGCCTGCCCTCACAAGGAGGCGCCGGGAAGCGAACCCGGGGCCTCTCATATGGTGAACGGGTGCTCTATCCATTGCGCCACACCCGCTTCCTGCCGTGAGGATGCTGCATCAGCCCACCGCACCGCTCAGGCCGGCGTGCCCTCACAAGGAGGCCTCGGGACGTGAACCCGGGCCTCCCATATGGTAAACGGGGGCTCTAGCCACTGAGCCACACCCGCTTCCCTACTATTGTATTTTTGGTTTGTAACTCTGCTTTTCACTTCCTACAGGATCTAAAAGGCAAATGCATAAAATGCAATGATAAATCAGTGGTTTGGCATTCTTAATGTATAAACATGTAACTACTTCAAGGTGGTGGAACAGAGGGATATAGGAACATAGTTTTTGTGTATACTATTGAAGTTATGTTGGTATCAAAGTAAATGAGATTATTACAAATTTAGGATGTTAAATATAAGCCCCCATGGTAACTACAAAGAAAATGTCAAAAAAAAAAAAAACATGTAAACTCATAGAAACAGAAATTACAGGACAGGTTGCCAGGGCCAGGGAGGTGGAGAGTTAATGCATAATGGGTGCAGAGTATCTGTTTGGGTAGATGGGAAAGTTTTATTAATGGAAGGTGGTAAGGGTACCATAATACTGTGAATGTGATTAATTCCATTGAATGATGCTTGAGAGTGGTTAAGACGGGGAAGTTTATATTGTACATATCTTCCCACAATGAAAAAAAAATAAAGAGCAACTAAAGAGACAAGAAAAATTAAATGTAATACATGACCCTGGGTGGGATCTAGCAAGGGAAGAGAATAGGTTCAAAAGGACATTTTGGGAGCATATTAAAAAATTGGAATATAGACTATAAGCTTTGTAGTAATGTTAAATTTCTTATCTTGGTAACTGCACTTAAAGTGGTTACATAAGTGAATACCTTTGTATTTAGAAAATATACGTGAGAGTATTAAGTGGTCAAGGAGCATGGTATATACAACCTACACTCAAGTGCTCAGAAAATGTATAGAGAGATAGGTAAATGAATAGATAGAATGGTATTACAAATGTGGCAAAAAGTTAAAATTGGTGGATCTGGTATCTGTGGGTAGTGGTGGTAAGGGGTATGTTGGAGTTCTCTGTGGGGTTTGTATTATTTTTTAACTAACCTGTAAGTTTGAATGTATTTCAAAATAAAAAGTTAAGAAGTATTATTTCTTAAACATGATTCTATCCATAGTACTTCAGACATAGTAAGTTTTCACAAGAGTTTGTTGAATGGATGATGTAATGCATTAAATGACACATTCATTTAAGTATTTTTCACCAAAGAGAATCTCTCAAATATTTTTCCTCTTTCCTTTCTCAACCACCTTAACTCTGATGCTCCTTGTACATACTTCATTACTTCATTATTTCTGCCAGATTTTTCCCACTAATGTGAGATGAAAAAAAAAAAAATCTCATTCTTTTACTTGTCCAGCTGTTAACTACGTAAATATCAGATTACACACACACACACATACAAAATAAAAAATAAAGCACATGAAGATAAAAAATAATTTACTAATATTCTACAATTTTGCAGCCTACTGAACAAAAACCAAGCCAAATTTTAGATATTACCACTTGTTTGGGCCCATTTAATATTCTAGATAAAGGTCACCTTTTTTCTCAGGCTATGACTTAGGAGATAAGAGTGTTTGTTCTTCCAGTCACATAGATAAAGTTAGAAGTATAGAGATAGTTCTAATTTTTTTTTTTTTGATAATCCCTCTTGAGGACCTGATGAAGTTATATAGACCTTCATTCCAGAAAAGTGCACATTTTAATTTTTTGCATAGTTTCAGAGCTTCACAGGTCACCCAAACCCCAACTATGAACTCAGGTTAAAAAAATCCCCTGATACACAAATTTAGTAAAGGTTTCCTTTTTGTTCATCTTTATTTTCTTTTTTTTCTAAAATGAATTATTTATGTTAAAATATTAAATGTTTTGTTAAAAACAACCCAGTGCTATAAAGTATAATTAGGGGATCTTGTAAAATAAATTCATTATGTAGTAACCTTATCAAAGAATAACAGACTTTGAATTAGAATTGGATATTGTACAAGGCACTCGGTTTTCCCATCTGTAAAATGGAGTAATTAATATTAATCAGTCACTGTTGTATAGATTAATACTTGTAAAGTGCTAATAATTTTGTGATTTTTCTATGCTTCCTCTGGGTAGTCTCTGTTATTTAGGTTGTAGTTTTCTTTCTTCATCTTGAAGCAGATATAATGCCACAGCTGTTTCCTCAGCTATTCTGTTTTCTGTGAAGGAACACCTGCTTAGATGTACCTAAGGAGTTATTTCTTTGTTTTCTGATAATTAAAGCACTGCTTGGTGATGGCTAACATCTGGATTCACTTTTAAAGACTTCACTGTGTTTTTCTGGCTCCTGGGAGATTCATGAAGTATAATGCATTAAATGGAAATGTGGTGATGTGATTCATTTTGCAACAGCAATTTTACTCTTGCTTTGTTATTTTCCCACTGCAATTAATGTGAGTTGCCACTCTGTTGCTGCTGCTAAGAGATTAGAGGGGCTGAGTTGAGCTCCATAAATTTAATATGTATATAATGCCTGATTTATTTTGATTCTGGTGTTGGCTTGAATTGACAAATTCACTTGGGACTGCTCTACAAAATCACTATCTAGGGATTAAATTTTTAATGAACTGGTTCTGAAATAATTTCTTTTGGGAAACGTGAAAGTCTAAGGTCTCTTAATCATTGCCAACAGTAATAGAGAATTCTCTATTACTAATTATTATACAGCAATAGAGTAATGTTGACAAAAACATTTCAAAATTATATATAATTTCCTTAAAAGCTATATCACTCAATCTCCCCTCAATTATAGCTCACTAAACTTTTCTAGAGCTTGCTTTCCAGGATTCTTAACCTTTGCTATGATTATAAATGATACCAATACTTACTCTACCTTGATATTCTTCTTGGCCTAAAACCGGCACCTGGTTTTCACTGGTAACGAATGTGTATCAGTCAGGGTTCACAGTTGCAAACAACAGAAGCTGATTCTGACTGAATGAGCAGGAAAGAAGTTTATTAGCAGGAGATGAGAGAACTAGAATTGTTGGGAGGCTGGAGGAAAAGGTATGGAACTAAGCTCCCAGAAACAATACTTAAAACTACCATAGAACTGGCCCTATGAAGAAATCACTACCACTACTTACTGCTGTTCCACCAAACACTAATTGCAATTTCTGCCACTGCCATTGCCTACCAGTGCTACCTCTGCACCAGGACTTTAACTTGCAAGCACTGCCATCCTCAAATGTCAGGTGCCTATATCAGCAAATTGGTTTCCAAGCAGAATCTTTCCTTCCTCAAGCTGCCAACTTCCAGATTAAAGTCTTATGCAGGTGTACTTGAATGTTGAAGGCTAGGTCACATTTCTGTGCTCTAGGTGCAAGAAAGCCTGGAAATTTAGTTTTCTGGGTTTACCCTGGGGAAGCAGGACTCACATTAAGACTGGAAATTCCCTAAACATAGCAAATATGTTCAAAACATCTGGGAAACCAGAAAATATGAAAATGTTTACTACAGGAGAGATAATATTTGCTGAGAATATATGCTGTGGTGGGTGATTTAAGAACATTACATTATTTAATCCACACAAAACAGATATTTTGACACTATTTTAATGATGGAAAAACTGAGGCTCAAAGAAGTTTTTACTAGCCCAAATCATTTTGCTAATAAAGTAGTCCAGACTTTTTTCCTTCATAATTCTTCCTTGTCTCACAATGTAGCTCTAATTTACATTTACCAACTTCCAATTCATATATAAGCAGTGATGTACCAAGTAGTGGGGCAGAGGGAATAGTGGAAGCATCAGTCCTGGAGGCAGGCAATAAGAGGTCCATTATCTGTGAGAAAATTTGGAAGACAAATAATAAACAGACTAAACTGCTTTTTATCATCATGTGACAATAATTCAGAAAATGTTAGTAATAAAACATTACCTCCTGCTGGGGTGAATTGTTCCCCACTCCTTGATACACCAGTATTTATAGACTTGCCAAGTAACCCGGCAATACCATTACTAGGTATATATCCAGAAGAACTGAGAGCAGTGAAACGAACAGACATCTGCACATCGATGTTCATAGCGGTATTATTCACGATAGTCAAAAGTTGGAAACAACCCAGGTGTCCATCAACTGATGAATGGATAAACAAGTTACAGTATATACACACGATGGAATATTATGCAGCGGTAGGAAGAAATGAAGTCATGAAGCATATGACAACATGGATGAACCTGGGGAACATTATGTTGAGTGAAGCAAGCCAGACACAAAAGGCAAATACTGTATGATTGTGCCATTATGAACTAAATATATTGTATAAACTCATGGAGTTAATAATTAAAATATAGGTCACGGGAAAATAGAATGTGGGTAGAGGGTTAAATGTGCAGAATTGGTTAAAAGGTTGTTTATAAATCTTTGGAAATGAAAAGAAATGGTAAAAGCATATCATGGTGTTTGTAACTAGCAGAGCTATTATATGGGTATGACATTTGTTGTAAGGGAAAGCCTGAGGTCACTAGAAAGAAAGCTAAAAACATAACATGGGCCTCTATAAGATGGTAAAACGTCATGTAAAACACAAATACAAGTGATAATGCATATATAAGACTTTTTACAAAATATAAATACAAATATACTGGAGAAAAGAAAAAAGAATAGCAGCTATGTACTGCAAGCGAAGCATGGAGATTGAGAGGTGATGAGTTTTGGTTGGTTGTTTTTTGTTTATTATTATTGGAATAATGAAAGTGCTCTAAGAATGAATGAAGTGATAAATGCACAAATGTCATTACACCAAATACCATTGATTTTACACTTTGGATGGATTTATGCTTTATTAATATGTATCAATAAAATTGATTTGTTAAAAAAAAAAGGCCCCAACTTAATTTTCAAGTTTTTTTTTAAAGAGAAGGTTGTTTAGAACTTGTAATAGAAGTGCCATAAACAGTCTATTCTATATTCCTAGAATAGACTATAAAGAGGCTATTTAACACATGAGGTACCTAAGTATTTATCTTTTAACACTATTTCTAAAAAAAGAGAATTCTACACTTCATTTTAGAAGCACATCTCTTCCAACTTTGGAAGTGTAAGCAGGAGTTATTTTAACTTCTAGTAGCCTCAGAGTCTCTGGTGATAAGGAAGGCAGAACCTCTTTGGAGAGTTCCTTTGGAAGTAGAGGCTCTCTCAGTTAGGTGATAAGGAAGAATGAGATGGGCCCCAGTAATTTATACAGTATAATAGGAAAAGGCATTTCTTTAAATTACCATGAGAAAGTATTTAGGTGAATCTCCAGGTATAGAGAATTTGGGATCTTGAAGAATTCCTTTATCTCATCACCAAATTATATGTTGAATTCATTTATAAATCAGGTGTTCAAAATTAGAGAACCAACTGGATACTTGGTATAGTGAGACTGAAACACTACAGATATTAAATTTCAGGAGGATTATGGGAAGATGGCAGAGTAGGGACCTCCAGGATTCAGTCCATCCACAAGAACAAGTATTAAACAGGCAGGAACTGTCTGAAACAACTATTTTTGAAACTCCAGAGGCAGTTTCAAAAATTGTACATTGTACAGCATCTAGGGAAGAGTGAGAGGAAAAGGGTAGTAAATTATGGTAAAGACTAGTATATTTCTCTGCTCAGTTACAGGTGCCTACCACTCACTTTCACAGCAGGTTGCCATGAGGTCCAGCCCTGGGCTAGCTCATGATTGACAGAAAGGGACATAAAAATTCTATTCCCCAAGACCAGGAATGGTCACAGCCAATCACTGGTCATGGCTTTTTTCTATTTTATTTTATTTTATTTTTAAATTTATTTTTGTATCTTATTTATTTTGATCATTTATTTCTTCCTTACATGTTTGATAGAATTCATCAGTGAAGCCATCTGGGCTTAAAGTGTTCTATGTGGAAAGAATTTTAACTACAAATTCAATTTCTTTAATAGATTTAGGGCTACTCATATTAATTCTTCTTCAGGGAGCTTTGGTAATTTGTGTCTTTCAGATAATTTGTTCATTTTATCTAGTTGTCAAATTTATTGATACACATTCATAATATTCCCTTACTATACTTTTCATATACGTAGAATCTGTAGTTGTGTTACTTTTCTCATTCTTGATATTGGTATTTGTGTCTTCTCTTTTTCTGTTTGGCTAGCTTTATCAATTTATTGTTTTCTTAAAAAATCAGCTTTAGGTTTCACTGATTTTCTCTTTCTTTTTTATTTTATATTTCATTCATTTCTGCTCAGATCTTTATTATTTCATCTGCTTAATTTGGGTTTAACTTGCTTTTTTCCCCCTAATTTATTAACATGGAAGCTGAGATAATTGACTTGAGACTTTTCTTCTTTTCTAATATTATCTAATATAGTGCTATAAATTCCCCCCTAGTTACTTGTATTAGTCAGCCAAAGTGGTGCTGATGCAAAGTACCAGAAATCTGTTGGATTTTATAAAGGGTATTTATTTGGAGTAGCAGGTTACAGTTACAAGGCCCTAAAGAGTCCAACTCAAGGCTACTTCCTCACCAGTCTGTTGCCATGAGTTGAAACAAGATGGCAGGCAAAGTCTGCCTTCCTCTTTCCTCTTAAGGCTCCGTGGTCCCAGCTCCTTCTAATCTCAGCTGTAGACTGGAGGGCTCATTTCTTTCCAGGCTTAGCTGCTCTGTTCTCTTCACAAGGTCAGCTATAACCTTGTGATGAGTAAATGGCTCATCTCTCTTCCCAGGGCAGCAGGATCAAAGTCCTCTCCTCTTCCGTGTCTGTGGAGCTCTCTCTTATTCTTATTCTGTGTTTTCCTTGAGTGAGTGTCCAGGGTCGGGACTCAACTTTGAGTTGCCCTAATGATGTGGTAGAATCAAAGCCCTAATCTTAACATTATTTAATCAGGCATCTCAGCTGAATCTAATACAATCAAAGGGTATCACACCCAGATGAACAGCTTAGTTTACAAAGATAATCTCTCATTTTTTGGAATTCATAAGTAATCTCAAAATGCCACAGTACTACTTTAGTGGCATCCCACAAATTCTATTTTGTGTTTTCATGTTCATTCAGTTCAAAATACTTCCTAATTTCCTTTTTTTTACCCCTGGCTTATTAAAAAACATGCTACTTATTTTTTTAAATATTTGGGGAATTTTCTAGAGATCTTTTATTGATTTCTAATTTAATTCCACAGTGGTCAGATAATATATTCTGTATGACTTGAATACTTTACATTTATTGAGACTTGTTTTATGGTCCAGAATATAGTCTATCTTGGTAAATGTTCATGTGCACTTGAAAAGATTGTATAGTCTGCTCTTGTTGGGTGGAATGTTCTATAAATATTAATTAGGGCAAGTTAGTTGATAGTGTTGTTCAGGTTTTATAGACCTTTACTAATTTGTTACTTGATACAGTGATTATTGAAAGGGGGTGTTGAAAGTTTCAACTATATTGTGGATTTCTCTATTTCTCCTTACAGTTCAAAAAGATTTTCCTTCATGCATTTTGAATTTTTTTAGGTGCATACACATTAAGAAATTTTATGTCCTTTTGGTGAAGTGACTCCTTTATCATTATTAAATTACCTTCTTTACTTCTAATAATATTGCCTTCTAATAATATTTGATATCAATATAGCCATTCCAGCTTTCTTTGGATTAGTGTTAGCATGGTATAGTTTTTTCTATCATTTTAGCTTTAACTTATTTGTGACTTTATATTTAAAGTGTGTTTCTTGCAGGCAGCTGATAGTTGGATCTTACTTTTTAAATAACTTCCAACTGGGGTATTTAGACCATGTACACTAATGTGATTATTGATATTTCTAGGTTAAGCCTAGCATCTAGGTATTTGTTTCCTATTTGCTGCATCTGTTCTTTGCTGCCTTTTCCCTCTTTTTCTGCCTTCTTTTGAATTGAGAATATTTTATGATTCTATTTTGTCTTCTTTTTAGTTTATTAGCTACAATGCTTTGTTTTGTTATTTTAATGGTTGATTTAGGGTTTACAGTATACATTATTAATTTTTCAGTCTACCCTCACATGATAGTATACCAAGTCATAAAGTATGAGAACTTTGTAATAGTGTACTCCCATTTCTCTCCTCTTGCCCTTTATTATATTTATATATACATATTTATGTGCTATAAACCATATGACATATTTTTATTTTTGTTT
>JAQZBX010020948.1:0-32633 GCA_029593785.1 Cabassous unicinctus | reverse complement strand
CAAAAAAAAAAAAAAAAAAAAAAGAGTCAAGGGTTTTAAGCAGAATTAAGTTGTTGGAATGGCTGGTCTTATGAGCCCTATTAATGCAGGACAGCAGGGCTTTGCGAATGCCTCCTAATACAGTTAAGAGTAGCAAAGCACCAATGATCACCACAAAATGTCCATTAATTTGGTCCAAGTATAAACGTTTGGGCCAAGAAATTGATTAAATTGGTCAGACAAACCTGTAAGGTTTGCTAATAGATTTTTCATTTTCCTTTTTTAAAACTTATCTCAGGCACAGCTAGCCTCTAGTCCCTACTTTAGGCCCTGTATCTTGCCCGAGACTTTTTTGTGCAATTACTCAATCTTGCTGACTCAACGTATCTTGCTTGCACTGGCTCAACGTATCTTGTCAGAGATTTCTTATACTATATATAGTCTCGAAGACTCATCTCGTGGGCTCAACAGGATTTTGTGCGATACTTAATCTCGCAAACTCAACATATTTTGCTCACACTAGCTCAACGTCTCTTGTCCGAGATATCCCATACTTAGTCTCTGCTTCCTTCAGGTCTGGTAATGGGGAGAGACACCCAGCTTTTCCCATCCCAAAGGCCACCACAAAACTTTGGCAGGACATCCTGCCAGTCGGAGAAGGGTTTCGAGGGTCTCTCCTCATTACTGAGATCCCGGGATCCTGGATGAACCCACAACTGAGTGGGATCACATATTTAAAATTTTGAAGACAGAGAGTTGGACTAGAGGTAACATTAATTATCTACATACACTCGACTGTGTTTGGCTCCAAGAATATGCTCTCATTTTTCTGGTTCAGTCTAAGTTTATCTGGCTCCCTGTTTCTTCCTTCATACACCCTTCTGTATCTTAGAGCTGCCAGTTGTATTAGATACAATATCTAGGATTTTGGGCTTTCAAGACACATGCCCTGTCTGCTACCTCTGAGGGCATTCATAAGGAAGTCTCTTCTTACTCAATGAAAATTTTCACTCTATGTACATAATCTTCTTGCTGAGAAACACTGAGTCTTTTTTCTTATCATTGAAGAGGTTTGTGTTTTATTGACTGAAGGGAATAAAGTCTGTTTTTAGTTTGAATTGTCATCATTTCCCATTTTTTCTTGGTTGTTCTACCATAACCTGCTAAGGAGATGATTAATTTTGATTCTCTACTGCTCTACTTGAAGCCCTTTAGGATTTCTTCCACAGCCTCCTTCAGGCCCATCCAGCTTCCACCCACTTCCCAGATCTAAGACGAATGCCATATGATCTAATTTTTAGTAATAGCTCTCCACTTCCAGGCAACAAAATCTGTTCTGTTTATGTATTTCTGCATTATAAAACCATCTCAAAACTTACTGGCTCAAAAAAAAAAAAAAAAGCACACCAATCCTTTTATTTCATAGTTTCTGTAGATCAGGCATTGGGCAAAGGCTCATGTGGTCATTTCTGGTTCAGAGTTCTCAGGCAGTTACAGTCAGATTATGGCTACAGCTGGAATAACAGTTGGCTAAAGAAGTCAGACGCTGGTTGGGTATCTCTTCTGTTTATATGGACACAGAGATCCCTCAAATGCTATTGTATGTTCTTTATAAGTGGGCTAGTTTGGGCTTCCTCACAGAATGTCAGCCTCAGGATATTCAGGCAGCTTACGTGGAGGCTGATGGCTTCAAGAGTGAGTATTCCTGTGGATAAAGCAAAAGCCATATTGGCACTTATGACCTAGACTCAGAAGTTACATAGTGTCACTTCTGCCATACTTTATTATAAGAAGAGGATATGGGATGGGAGAGATTATTGAAGCCATCCTCGGAAAATACAATCTGCTACAAACAATACTAGAGCAGAAAATTTTTTATCCCAACTTGGCCACTTAGAAAAATCACATTGGAACTATAGTGGGCCATATTGAGAGCTGCTGGGATAGAATGCAAGTTCTTTTATAAGAATATGAGTCAGATATGTGTTCCTGTGATCTAGTGAGAGATGGCTCACTTCCTTGCCTTCACCTGTCACAGGTGAGGGAGAACAATGTCAGACTCCAGCACCTGTTTTAGTTTCCTAGGCTGCTCAAAGCAGATACCATGAAATGGGTTAGCTTTAAATAATGCGAATTTATTCACTTACAAGCTTACAATTTTGAGGCCATGAATATGCCCAAATCAAGGCATCATCAAGGTGATGCTTTCTTCCTGAAGACTGGCTGCTGGTGATCCTTGGTTCTGCTGCCACATGGCAAGGCATATGGTGTCTGCTGGTCTCTCCTTTCTCTTCTGGTTTCATTGCTTTCAGCTTCTTGCTTCTGTGGCTTTCTCTATGTCTCTCCATATTCATCTCATTTATAAAGGACTCCAGTAAGAGGGTTAAGGCTCACTCTGAGCCACACCCTAACTGAAGTAGCCTCATCAAAATGTCCTACTTACAATAGGTCCACTCCACAGGAATGGATTAAATTTAAGAACATGATTTTTAGGGGTACATACCATTCCAAACCACCACATTTGGCTTTTATAACTTTGCTTTATCCTGGGTCACCTCTTTTCTTTTTATACTGCTTTTCACCTGTGTCCTTAGCTAGAAGGATGTGTGTCATGATTCTACTCTCTGAATTTCAAACTTCCTCCTGAGAGCCACTTATATTTTTAAAACCACTTATTATGTAAATTTCTTCCTGCCTGCACGACTTCATCAAGTAAATGAATGCCTCCTATGTGGCAGACATTGTTCTACATATTGACGACATAGTGGTGAAGGAAACACACAGAAAACCCTGCCCTATTGGCATTTTTTTGGTGGACAGATAGCTATTAAACAAGATAACAAAATATGTATAAAAATAAAAAATTGGGAAGCAGATGTAACTCAAGTGATTGAATGCCTGCTTCCCACATATGAGCACCCAGGTTCAATCCCCAGTACCTCCTAAAAAAACAGAACAACAACAAAACAAACAAATGAAAAAACCACCTTGGGGGAGCCAATGTAGCTCAGTGGTTGAGCACTGGCTTCCAACATAAGCGGTCCTGGGTTCAATCCCTGAACCTGGTACTTCAAAAATAAAATAAAATAAAATAAAAAATAAAAAAAATTTATGTTAGTTGTTGATGAATACTATGCAAAAAATAAATCAGGAAAAAGGGATAGCAGGTGTATTTGAGAGTTGTGATTTTTATATGGGACTTAGTGAGGGGATAGAATTTGAATAAAGATTTGAAGAAAGTGAGGGGGTTAGCCACGTGAGTATCAGGATAAAGAATATTCCAGGCAAAGGGCCCCACCTATGCAGAAGTCCTAAGTTGAGAGTGTGCCTGCTGCATTTTAGGAATCATGAAAAGGCCAATGTAGCCGAATAGAGGAGAAGCAGGGATGAGGACAGAATCCAGATTGGGTAGATCCTTGTAGACTTTGGCTTTTACTGGATGAAATTGGGAACCACTGTAAAATTTTGGGCAGAGGAATGACATCTGATTTATGTTGCACTAGAAAACTTCATTTTCTGGATTGAGAATAGATTCTAGTGGCCAAGGATGGAATAGGGATGTCCTATCATACCTCAAACCTGATATATCTCATACTGAATTCGTAATCCCTTCCCCCACCTTCTTTTTTTCACTTTGTCTTCTTTCTCACTTCATTTTACTTTAACTTTTCCATCCATCTAGTAAATTCCACCTGAAAACTCTGAGGTACCTTTGACTTCTCTTTCTCCTTCACCTCCCCCTTTCAGAATGTCATTGTATGCTTTGAATTCTCTCTGCAACATCTTCTGGACTGTATACCTTCCTTTCTACCCCACTGACCATGGTAAGACACATCATTTGTCATAGTCATAATTGCAATGAATGCTTAATTGGTCTTATTGCTCCAATCTCTTCTCTGCTTTAAGCTACTGCAAGACCAGTCACCCTCAAAAATAGTCACTTCCATCAATATCCTATTCTTTGTTTTCTGCAGAATTAAGCCCCAAGTCTGCAGTGAGATATTCTGAGCTCTCTGTGATCTGCTCACTCACCTTTGCAGACCTATCTGCACCTGCTCTTATACCTGCATATCCTACGTCCTAGCGATCCTCTTCAATGTTACCTGGACATGTCTTTTTTTTTTTATTACCCCCAAGTCTTTGTTCATGCTGCTCCTCACATTTCTCCTCAGTATCCACCTCTTTGTGATGCCTTCCTTCTCCTCTGCATTTGGAATTAATCTCTCTCTTCTCCATCCTCCATATAACTTTATTCATACCACGGCACATTCTGTTTCCTGGGTTAGTAATTAGGGTCTACTTTTCTGTCCCTGTAATTCTAGGCTTTCTGAGAATAATATACCACGATCATTAACTACTTTGGCTCTGGAGTCAGAC
Organism: Cabassous unicinctus; assembly: GCA_029593785.1. NCBI lineage: Eukaryota > Metazoa > Chordata > Mammalia > Cingulata > Chlamyphoridae > Cabassous > Cabassous unicinctus. Next base: position 28,277 of record JAQZBX010020948.1, on the reverse strand, counting down.
AAATTGAAGTATAATCTCAGGTCTACCATCTACCACCGGGTGACCTTGGCAAGTTAATTTCTCTGTACCAAAGATTCCTGTTCATAAAATATTTTAAAAAATGGTAGCAAGCTCAGCAGGTTATAGTGAGAATTAAATGAGATGCTCATAAAATGCTGAGCACTGGGCTTTTCATTTCATTACTGTTCAATAGATATTAGCTTTTGCTCATATTTATGTCCTCCATGACTCTTAATGTTTTGTAAATAATGGAATATCTACATGTACTTATTTAATAAGTAAAGTAAGAAGATAATAGAGTTTTAAGAATCAGTTATTCCTTATTTCATTGTGATTTTCGAAGGCTATTTTGGTTCTCATTTATTGACCATGAATTAGAAAAAAACATTAGTTATACTAAGATGGTACTGACTATCCATGGCACAAATGAGGATATAGCATTTCTGTTATCTAATTTTCCCAACCTGTAAGTCTACCCTGTATTTCTAAGAAAGTGTAATATGAACTTCTTTCACAGGAAATTTGTGTTATGTTAGATTGACTCATTGCACAGAGCAGGACCTCCAATTCTCATTATTTTCAGTTCTGTCGCCATCCAGCTAACCAGTGGATATTCATCTGGCTTAGAGAAGAAATCAGAACTCCCTGTGGATTTGCAAAGATGAACCTTTCCTATATTTGGAGGGATTGTTTTCATTATCTTAAAAGAGAGACATTCTTTTGGAATCACCCAGAGAGCACTATCAGACAAAATTGTACATTTTAAGGACAATTGAGAAGAGGTGAAAGATTTGGGAAGTTGAGGCAAGATGTCTCCTGAGTGGTGTCCTATACTGCTGGGTGGTTCCTAGTCAGCCAGGCCTTTTGCTTATTGGATTTGGACGTGGTTGAGGAGAGAGGAGTGGAACAAAGATATAAGACTGGGAATCTGAAAGTATAACAATGGGCTTTAACTTGTGTTTACTCCTGACATGTGCTTGAAGGAAGAGGGAACAAAAAACCTCTTAAAAATGCTACACACTTTAAAACCTTATATCTGGCTATGTATTGCTATTACTGGGGATCAGCCCAAACTGACACCTTGAGAAAAGTCTGAGGTCAAGAAACTTCCATAAACATTTCTTAAAGTAATTCTCTTGGCACCTCATAGAATCTTTACAGAAAAGAAAAATTGCTCAGGGCAGCATTTTTGGTTTAGGAAGATATTACTTCTATGGATCCCCAGTCAATTGAAGTCAATCCTTGACTATGAAAGCAGCCATGGGTCCAGGGCGGTAGTATCCCTTCTGGCAGGATCTGTAACTTGTATTTTAATGTCATGCTGCATTCAACAAGCAGGGGAGAAGGTCACAGATCCAGTGTTCAAGAATGGTTTCCAGCCAGTGAAGAATAAATAGACTTTCTGAGGGAGGGAGTGTTGGAAAACTCCCAGTGTTCGTTAACATTGGTTTCTCTTCAGAACATCAACATGCCCAAGTCATCTTTTTGGAATTCCTCAATGTCTTCTTAATTTCCCTTATGTTGAATGGACATTTCTATAAGGAATGAATTGAGCTGAAAAAGTGTGTACCAGGTCAGAGATTATATCAGATTTTAGGGGTGGAGGTTGAATGCGTGAACGAGGAGTTGCATTTAATAAAAAGCTCCCCAGCCCTTTTTTAGTTCATTTTAGAAGAGGCTGTTCTGAAAAGTAATTGGCAATGCCAGACCAACTGGAACAGTTGGTATAAAGTATTAGCCTCTAAAGTTTCCAAAATGGAAAAAAGAGGAGAAGCTAATTCTCTGCTTTTTAGCAAATGCAGAGTTTTCTTTTTACTGCTGCCAGCATTTGGAATTTGCGTCTCTTGGTAAGGTTAAGAAACCTTCCTAAGCTTCCTAAGGCTACTTGTATGAAAATATTCTAGCTGATAAATTTGGAATCCTGGAATCCTAGGGACATTAAAATTAGAATTTGTTTTTAAAATGTCTTCTTAAAAATAATATTTCATGTGTAATTTGATGTGAAATTAACTGGACTGTGAGGCTATTAATCTTCTTTAATGCTGGATGGATTCATCTCATTAATGACTTACTCTCCTAGCTCTAACGGGTACTTAGATTTGCACCATCACCAGACAGATCCCTGTATATTATATTGAGGGACAGCCTTCTAGTTTGTAGTCTCAGGATACCCTTGAAGGCACCAAGTGCAGGCAATATCTAAGAATATGCAGAGTACTTTCAAATATACCCCCAAAATCATTTGAAGTTCTAGAACATTGAGTACTCAAATCTGAATCTGGAGGAGAGGTGTGTGCAAATGTACATGTGTCTGGGTATGGGAAGCTACTCCTCAGTATTCTCAGGGTGGACCACAGTATGAAAAACAAGGAAGGGATTTTTATTTGGGGATAAAACTTTTGAAAATGTATGAAAAAAAAGTAAAGTCAATAACGCTGCTTCTGGTAATCTGGGCACCGTTAGGATCATGGGAAGCTTGGACTTTAGTCTTAGGCCTCCTCTTAATTGTGCAAGACGTTCCATTTTTATGGCTTAAATCATGTCCTGTCGTGTATAATTTCTTAGTTTTTACAAACCTCTTGGCAAGCACATATCTACTTTAAAAGTTTCTGGTTTGTAGGTGCAAGCTTAGCAGTTTTATAGTTTTTTGGGATAATCTCTGAAGGTGTAAATTTTTGGTCTTTTTTATCCACTAAGCCCCCTTTCCAAGAATCAGTGGCAAACCAAATAGAAGCACTAACCACAAATGAACAGGAGTTTTCTCTTCCATGTGGATGTCCAAACTTTTAGCCAGGTGATGCTGACTTGCTGTGCTGAGCAGTGTCCAAATTTCTGGCCCAGTTTTTGGGTAGTTCTGGCTTACATAGAGCAACTACGGAATCATAACCTGTGTGAGACCTGAACTCAGGTTATGATTCTGTAGTCACTGTATGTAAGCCAGAATTACCCAAAAACTGGGTCAGAAATTTGGACACTATTCAGCACAGCAAGTCAGCATCACCTGAACTAATGCTCATTTTAAAAAGTTTAGATTCGATGGACTAGAGCAGACTTACTCTTATTCGCTGTAGACTAATTGTGATTCTAGCAAAGGAAGAACTTTTATCATTGATGTGGAGGCAGTGGCCACTGGAGGTTCTCAGGGGAGGGAGAGGGAAAAATAGGTGTATTATGGGGGCATTTTCAGGACATTGGAATTGCCCTGAATGACACTGCAATGACAGATACAGGCCATTATATATCTTGTCATAACTCCAAAATTGTGTGGGAGAGAGATTAAACTATAATATAAACTCTAATCCACACTTACTGGCAATGCTCCAATATGTGTTCATCAATTATAACAAATGTACCACACTAAGGAAGGATGTTGTTAATGTGGGAAAGTGTGGGAGGGTTAGGGAGTAGGGCATATGGGAATCCCCTACATTTTTTATATAACATTTATGTAATCTAAGTATCTTTAAAATTAAAAGTAAAAAAGTAAATTAAGAGAAAAGTTTAGGTTAAATTTGTAAAACCAAAGCGTCATGTTAGAACCATTTAGTGACTTTCAAGACTGTTCCTCTTCAAAGAAAGTGGAGAAAGTTGAAACTGGACATGTCAAATAGTTGACAGTTTATACCCAGGGACTTTAAGTTGTACCACAGTTTATACCCAGGGACTTTAAGTTGTACCACCAGATCATTCCATATTGCAGTGAGATGTTTTTCCTTTGCTGGCTGGCATTCCTCTTGGAATCAGGCCCACAGACAGTAACCCTGGCAGTGACAATGCTAATTTTTCTTATTACTTTGAAGAGTATTTAGAAATGGGAAGCCATTTCTGAGGTGCAATAAAGCAGTTTGGGTGTATATATGTTTGTGTGGGTAGCTATAGGTTTGAAGAGTGTTGCTATGAGTTGAATTATGTCCCCTGAAAAGATATGTTCAAGTCCTAACCTCCAGTACTGTGAATGTGACTAGAACTAGGGTCTTTGAAGATGTGATTGGTCAAAATGAAGCCAAACTGGATTAGGGAAGGGCCTAAACCAATATGACTGTTGTCCTTAAAAGAAGGGGAGAGGTGATAGCAGAGAGCCATAGGGGAGACGGCCATGTGAAGATGGAGGAGGCAGAGTGATGCATCTGCAAGCCAAGGAACCCCAAAGATTGCCAGCAAACCCCAGAAGCTAGAAGATGCAAGGAAGAAGTCTCCCCCAACAGGTTTCAGATGGAGCACGGCCCTGCTGACGCCTTGATTTCAGACTTGTAGCCTCCAGAATTATGAGACAGTAAATTTCTGTTGTTGTAAGCAGTCCAGGTTGTGGTATTTTGCTAAGGCAGTCCTAAGAAACTAAGACATCTATCTAATGAATATTGATGTAAAGGCAGTAGTCCTTCTGTCATTTTGCTCAATTAATGCTTGATATGCTAAGGAAATGGGCTTCTACATACTTTGTAGTCATGTTCAAAGGATATGGAAGTTTGAATTTGGTGAATCCCCAAAAGAGAAAGTTTATGTTTTTAAACAAATCTATCCCTGTGGGTGTGATACATTTGATTGCATTAAATTTGGTTGAGGGGCCTTTGATTAGATTACTTGATAAGATCAATTTTGGGCTTTTGATTGGACTATGTTAGTGGGGCATGATTCATGTTGAGTCTCTGCCCTCTTGTTGGGTCTGATAAAAACAGAGACACAGGAAAAGGAAGCTCTGCCATATATGATCTGGCCATGTGAAAGAGGACTAGAGAATTGCCTAAGTACAAAGTCCCCAAGAGGCTGGGCCCATGGAGCAGCTCAAGGGGAGACAAGCCCTGCTATATGCCTGATGGCTTGCAGTTGACCTCAGAAAGAAAGCAGAGCAGCCAAACTGATATAGGAGTCTCAAGAAGATGCAAGCCCTATGTCTGATAGCTGACAGCTGAGCTCTGGAAGCTGGGCTCCGAAAGATGGTAGATTCTGAAGGGAAAGGCAGAGACTCAGCAGAGAGTGGCAACCATCTTTGCCATGTGGCAGCTGACTTTGGTGAGAAAGCATCTCTGATGGTGCCTTGGTTTGGACTTTTCATGGCCTTGGAACATTAAGCTTTTACCCCAAATAAATGCCCCTTATAAAAGTCAACCCATTTCTAGTACTTTGCATCAGCGGCTCTTTGGCAAACTAAAACAGAGGATAACAATTGGTTTCTCAAAGGATTTCTGGGGTGTTGTAAATAGCAAATGTGTTTATCTTTCTTTCTAAGGCTGGGATGGAGTTAGGGATAGTCTGTGTGAATTCAGGGAATGTTTTGGCTCTAAACTGTGAATCCTTGCAAGAGACTGTGGTTGACCTCACATACTTTTCTGAACTTTGCACCAGAGATTTGTCCAGTCTTTAGTGTGGATTTTCTAATACTAGGCCATGTCACTGGGCAGACCCCAGACCCCAGACTTAGCTCTTACCTAAGATGAGGCAATACTGCTAAGCCACAGACTGTGCTGTTCTCAGAAGGACTGTACAACTACTTGACCCTCTTCTGTAAGCCCATTGCCAGATCCTCTCTGACCTTTCCCAAACCCTCTCAGCAATTTCCAGTTTTCCTTTCCCCTTCCCTCTTGCGCCCTTAAAAAATTTAGCTACCTCTGTGCTAATCAGAGTTGATATCAGCCGTTGCTGGCTTCTCTGCTCTCCTGTAGGCAGTTTGAATAAAGTTGTCCTGCCACTTTTATTGTCTGGTACTTTTCTTTGACAAAACACGTGGTTTTCTTTGACAAAACCCCATTGTCTTCCTCCACCCCATCTTTAAATCACCTGCTTAAAGTTGATCCTTATGAAAGGATCCTTTTTTATCCCCTAAAATACATAACTTTATTAATAACATTTTCTTATGTTTCCTCAGAAATGTGGTAATTTCTTTTGTAGAATATCTAGTGCCAGAGAATAAGAAATATCGTGCTTTCCATGAAGGTTCATGCGTTCTATCAATCAACCACAAAATAACCACCTCAATAACCCATAATTATCACTGACTGTATAGTTCACACCTAACATGTAATCATCACAGACCCTGGTTTCATACTTAGCCTCCTGACTAACCTGGGCAGGAAGTATAGCAGCAGAGAGGGGTGTGTCATGTAGACTTTTGCCAATGCTGTAGGCAAGTTGATTCACCTTTCCTTGGTCCAGAGAGGGAGGTTATAACACTTCCCATCCCTGAGTAATAAAACATGAATCTGCAAGTGTTCAAATTTATCATGATTATTTCAGTGCCTAAAAAACATCTCTGGCTGTTCTTTGGGGGAAAGCATTCCCACAGTGCAAAGTTAATGCAGCAAATCATGGGATGTGTGGCCAATTTGGAAGTGAGATGAAAAAATCCAAGTTGTAAATTCTTGTTCTTTTATAGTGACAAGTTCATTTTAAATGTGTAGACATCATCTTGGATAAGGAAGACCAAAAGCTTTTCCCAGAACCTCATGTGCTTCCCAGGCACTTCTAAATGGTATACTCAAGTTGGAGTCATTTTGACCTGGTGATCATCAACATATGGAGCACTGGGCTTCCGGGAAGGTTGTGGACTAAGGTTGTGGAGGTAAGTGGCCAGTTATGCCATGATAGGTGACATTCCTCAGGGCTTCTTGTGATTTGGTACAGATTCCTAGAGATAAGAAATCTAGGTTTCCCCCAAGAGTCTCAACACCTCAGTCCTCACCCTGTTGGGCTGCACCTTCCTTTTTTGCCTTTCGATCTCTTCCTCTTATTAATCTCACCTCCCATCCAATATATGTTTAGTTAACTACCAGTTTGGCCTATGCTAGTCAGTAAGGATCCCAAGATGATCTAGTCACAGCCTCTGCCCTGATGGCATTTTTGTGGGGGGACACAGACATATAAGCAAATTCTTTCAACACAAAATAGAAAAGCTATAAAGAGACATCCACTGAGTGCTGTGGGGACACAGAGGGGATGTAATAACACTCCCTGTGAGAGTTGGAGGGTGGCTTTGCAGAAGAGTTGATGTTTGAGATAAGACATGAAGGAAGAGTGGGAGTGTGCCAGGCAGAGAAGGAAGAAAATTAAGGCAATCCTTTGGCAAAGTTTAGAGTTTATTGTGTAGTCAACAGCAATCCATTTTAAGCAGGAAAGGGCCATGGTTAGATTAACAGTTAACTATACCAGCAATTTAGAGGGCAGCCTGAGTACTCTAAAACAAGGAGACAATGAGGAGGAAGATGTAACAATTTGGGAAAAGTGAGGGTGAAATAAGGTGGTAGCTCTATGTCTATGTGAGCACTTGAATAAGAGAGATGGAATTGACAGGTGTTGGTGATGGCTGGAGTTTGGGACTTCATGGTTTCTAGCTTAGGTGTCTGGGTAAATGTTCATTCATTCAACAAATACTTATTAAGCACTTGACTTGTAATACCCAAAGATAATCTCAAGGCCAGAGATTCTTAATTTTGGCTGCTCATGAGAATACTCTGGGGAGGTTTAAGAGATCCCAAAGCCCAGGCTTCACCTCAGATCACTTAGTCTGGTTTCTCAGGGGGTAGTTTCCAGGCATTAGTATTTTTAAACGCCCCCCAGGTGATTTCACTGTGCAACTATGTCTGCAAAGTCCTGCTCCAAGGAATCACAGTCCTGTCAGGCGGACTGGCACATAAAGTTGTAAAACAATGTGATGAGAAATAGAAATAGGGACATGGTACCCTGGGAGTAAAGTGGAAGTCTGACTGGCTTTGTTCTCCAGCTCCAGTTGACTCTTCCAAAGAAGGTGGTCCTTGCTGAGAGTGGGAGAATGGGAGGGTGTTTCCAGGAGTTGAAACTGAGGAGTGCATTCTACTTGAGGGAGCAGACTTGCAAAAGAATGTGCTAATACAGAGACTAATGTAAAGGAGGAGCAGAGTAAGAGAAGAGGAGGGAAACAATACATTCCATGTTGGGAGGTTGATGGACCCCTGGGACATCCAAGGAGAAATGTCAATGTCAGTTGGATATATGAACCTGAAGCTCAGGAGAAAAGAGGTTTTAAGATACAGATTTAGGAATCTCAGGTTGGTAGTTGAGGCCATGGTAGTATATAAGATAATCAGGGAAGATTGAGAGATACAATCCTACCGAGCCCTGACAGTTAATTGGGGGCCAGCCTGTAAGAAGAGCCCATGCTGTGGAGAAGGAGTTGGGAGTAGTATCAATCTCTAAAATGCCTTTCTTTCTACAGTCTGATTCACCTCTATGTCATCAACACCAATCTGGTCATAGTCAGACCTGGTTTTTAACTTCTCAGTATTTTCCGTTGATGGAGAAATCACCAACAAAGGCCATAAACTTATTATTACAATTATTTTCCTTATGAAGAGAGTATCATTTGTTCAGACAAAATCTTACCATTTTACAAGACACTGGGGAGTGTACCTTCCTTGCCTTTAGGGGCTCATAAATGTCAAAATATATGATTTAAACATGCTCCTTAACCACCAATTTAGAGAGTGGAGGGGCCTCAAAGTGTAAAGTATCCCTTTTCTTGAGTTTTTACCTTTATTTTTCAGTTTTTTCTTTACATAGGTAGGGAGACTTTGGTTACTGTTTAAGGAAACAAAAAGGGCAAGTGGAAGAGGAGAAAAAGTGGGGAGGGAGAGAGATTTTGGGGTGTAGGAGGTTCTCTTTTGATTAGTTTAACACATTTATTAAGCAGTGGTTTTTTGGTCGCTAGAGTATAAATTCCTTGATGGCAAGGAAGAAATTTATACTCACTATTATACCCCTAGCCCAGGGCCTGGAACATTGTTTTTACTCAAAAAAAATTGTGAATGTATCTAACAGCGCTGAATTAAATATTTGAAAGAAATTAAATACATGACTAAAAAATATAGGCAGTCCGGGTCTCTGCTTTGACCAGTGAGGGAAATAAAAATTGAACACAAAACTTGCTCTCAAGCATTACACAGTCTAATGGGGATGGGCGAAGAATAAGCCCCCAAACTGTTGCAATACACATTGGAGTTTGATGATTTCCTTGGGTTAATACACACACAGTTATGGGGACTCAGAGAAAGGCAAGTGTATATTTGAGTGGGTAGGCAAAGCATTAGGGACATAGATCAAGAAATGCTTCATGGAGGAGGAAGCATTTGAGATGGTTCTTCAAAGATGAACGAGACGTAGGCAAGTAGGAATGGATCAGGAGGAAGTATCTTGAACAAAGGCAAATGCGAGTGTGTTCAGAGAACAGTGAATAGATGTAAGAGAACCTCAGAGGTACTTAAGGCTAGGGAGAGTTGTTTGACAAAAGTACTAACATTTCACAAAACAGGTGTCAGAATGTTTATTAGTTTCTGCTCTTCATGTTAGTACTCCCTTTCCTTACCTGATTTTCCCCTTAATTCAAAAACAGAATTCAAAATCTCATAATCAAGCATTTGTGATTAATTACTAGGGAAAAAACATCTCGAAAATGCCTCCCAAATCTGACCAAAATCACTTAAGACATGAGTAACAGACTCTTAACTCAGATTTCTCCATTTTAAAGGGTACTGTGCTTCTTTATATGGATGAGGCAGTTGAGATATGGAAAGATCAATTGGTTTAACTAAGGTGATTAGAGATACAGCCATTGCATTTGTTTTTTCTACTTATAGGCTCCAGATTGGGAGGGTGGGCAGATATAGTTTTTTTCACTTTTTTTCTATGAATTTTCTCCTTTCCTCTCTTATAATCCATCTTATAATAATCTCTGGTTCCCTTGCTTTCCTACCAATGGTCATTTGTGCCCATGGGGAGTTCCCTGCCTTTACCCTTAAACCTTAGCCCCTTTGACTCTCTTCTTGCCCCATTTAGGGTTCAGTGCAGCCAAACATGCTATTCTGCTGCTTGCTTTAACAAGTGACAAACAGTCCATGTGGGGATCACAGACATGCCGGTTTCTCAAAATTAAAGCTTCTTCCTTATTATCAAGGGGACTGAGAGGCATTTTATAAAATCTTTAAAAGTTGGTGCAATTGGTGACCATTAAGGCCACCAGCTGTATTAGTGCTCTCTTGGACTGTTTCCCCACATATTTTGTCCACTTACTGTTTGTCATTTATAACAATAGCAGACTCTACTTAAAGAGAATTGTAATTTTCTGCTTTTCAGCTTAGGACTAACCAGCTCTTTCTTAAACCTTGCCTTCTGAGTTTCCAGATGCATTTTCTCCCTCTTGGTGAACATTTCAATAGTGTGTTGTGTGTGTGTGTGTGTGTGTGTGTGTTTTGCATGAGGGGACGTCATGAAAGACCTCTAAGGCCACAATGCATACTTCATTGATAACTCCCAGTGTCCTGTTTCCTCGCACTTGCCTAAAACAACATAGCTCCTCATTTGGGAATTGCAAGTTCTCTCTGGAATTGCAGCACATTTCTGAGCTATGTAATTCATGTTCACTAAGGAGAAATTATCTTTTTCCCTGGTTGGAGGAGTCTTCTCTGGACCATATCTCAGCTAGGCAACATTAGCTGGTTTTACCCATGATGTTCCTACTCCGAGATTTCAGTGAACATCTTAGAGACAAGTTGAAATTCCTCTCAGGGACTGTGACTTTGCTTCTGAGAGCCGCCATGAAGAAATTATCAGAGCTCCTCTGTAGTGGACCATTGTTGAACCAACAACCTGATCCTGACTTCTGGTAACTCTAAACTCCTTCTGGTACCTATACTGCCTTAATTCCTTCTAGATTCACTTCCTTCTAGACTCATCCTTTTCCCTCCCCTAGTCCATGTGGCTTGGTGGTGCTGAATCCAGGGTGGATGTAGGTCCTAGGGCTAAGCCAGTCAACTCTTTACAGTTCCTCCAGGAGAAGTTCAAGGACATGCCTGTGACTCAGAGAGTCAGTGAGACTCTGAAAGACCTTTCTGGGGCCCCTGGGAGACTCACAGATGCCTTGCTCTGTGGGGCTTTGAGTTCTGAAGAGAGTAGAAAGTAGCTGCTGCAGGCATCCTGTACCCTCTTGGAACCGGAATCAGGAGCCAGTGCCAAGGAAGCAGCACTGAGGAATAAAGAGTGAGAAATGGAGCCACGAGGACGTTGTTTGAAGTCTGAACCAAGCTATGTGAAGCTGATCTCATTTACACCAGCCAACAAATGATCTGTTCTTGTTTAAAGTGGTTTGAGTCAGATGTTTGGTCACTTTGCAGCCTGAATCCTACTGGTACACTCAGTATGATAGTAAAGAAATAGCAGAGTTGCTTTGTCTTTTCTTTTCTTGTTTTTTCCTTTTCTTCAGAAATAGAAATAAGATGAGTGTCTGTACCACCTTTACAATTCTCAATAGTAGATTAACAAGCATTTAAAATGACAAAATAGAATTGGTAAATTCTTTTAAAAAAAAATACAAGATATGTGAGAAAATAGGAAAGAGAAAAGAAAAACAAAAAAGCAAAAAAGAGACTTCTGGGTATAAAGGTCACTTAAAATCACATCAAGTTGACTTTTAAATATTTACATCTCTTACTTTTATCCATAGGCTGTTCCAGTTCATTTTTAAAGTTTGACTTTCTCTGTGTCGCTTATTAAATAATTAGGAAGACTGTAGTTGATATGTGGTTAGCTCTTTGAAGTTTCCTCACTTCAACTTTTTAGGGATAGTGTTATGGAAATAATGTATGTGAAGTGCCTAGGTGGGGACCTGAAATAGAGAAGGTGTTCAATAGTAGGAATGGCTCCTATTTATTATTACAACTGCTATTGTGGCTGCTTGCTAAAGACACGAGGATCCTGTATGTGCACCTGTTTTCACTCATCCTAGTTGGGGAGCCACTTCCAGCTTTGGCTCTTCCCCGGTTCCTGGACTCTCCCAATGATGTGAGATTTTTACTGCTTTTCATATTTTCATGACTCCCAGCAAAGTGGCCACTCCTGGAAATTCTGCCTTTCTCCTCACCAGTTATCTCTGAATTGCTGATTTTTATTATAAACAAGGAAGAGCATAAAATATAGTTACATAATGCAGAACTTGGTGATCCAATATCAGCAGAACGTGATGGATTGTATCTCCTCTCCATGCACACAGTCTGTCTACATACCTTGGGTTATTTGCTTCTGAACAGTACTAAAAATCTGCAGTGGCATAATGGTTAACTAATCTTATTTTATCTTATGCTCCCTCAGGGTTGGCAAATACAAGACGTTTGAGGGGCCTTCTTCCAATCTCCCAGTTGTGCTGTTTCTCACTGAGTCTTAGCTTAGCCTCAGGCACTGTGCTAAGGGCTGCAAGATGTATGAGACTGCTGTGGGATTGTAGGACCCAGGGATTGAGTCTGCCTGGTAGCATTAAGTAAATCCCCCTGCCTGATGCTGCCTCCCATTCATTGTTTCATTACCTATGGATATTAGTAACTGTATTAGTCAGAGTTCTCCAGAGAAACAGAACCAACAGGATGTCTCTCTGTCTATCATCTATCTATCATCTATCAATTATGCCTATCATCTTCCTAGCTATCAAGAGATTTATTATAAAGAATTAGCCCATGCAATTGTGAAGGCTGGCAAACTTGAATTCTGTATGGTAAGTCAGAGGCTGGAAATCCTGGGAGAATTTCCAATCCTGGTGTTGAAGTCTTTAGTTTGACTCTGTAGGGGAGGCCAGGGTGGTCTCAAGGCAAAAATTCTTTCTGATTCTTGAAATTCTTAGTTCTTGCTTTGAAGACCTCCAGCTGATTGGATGAAGCCCACCCACACTGCTGAGGGCAAGCTCTGTTAGTTAAAGTCAGCTGCTTGTAGATGCTGACCCCATGCACGAAATGCCTCCACCGTAATAACTGTTTGACCAAACAATTGGGGACCACAGCCTAGTCAAGTTGACACATGAAATTAGCCATCACAGCAACTGGGTGAGTGGTTAGTTGACTTGCTTTGCTAGTTTGTCCTGTGTGAAGCTCTTCTGCTCCTGACAATTCTGAAGAGCCAAGTGTAGTGACGAATAATTTAAGAACATGTGTTCTGGAATCAGACAGTCCTGGGCTTGAATCCCCACTTGTAGCTTAACTAGCTATGACCTTGGGAAGGTTAACCACTCTGAGCCTCAATTTCTTGATTTAGTTGTTTTTTGGGGGGAATTAAAATAGATAATATCTCTGAAGTACACAGGGACATCTTAGGTTATAAGTAAATAACACTTTATTATTACCGATTAATTTTATTTTCATTATTATAGGGCCAATAATGCTGAACCATGCTTAAACATTTGTGTTTTATTTGTCCATTCCCAAATTGGAATTTTATTGTTTCAAATCATAGAAGGAAAAGTGAGCTGAATTTGGGACAAGGAGACAAGGACTGAGGATTTAGGTCAGGAGTTCTTAATCTTTTTTGTTCCATGGACCCCTTTGCTATTCAGGTGAAAACCACGGAATACTACGTAATTATTGCATATATTCATATGTGAAGGAAATGCGAGCTTTCAGTCAGAGGTCAGAGAAAACAAAGATAATAAGTTGATTTTTCAATTCAAGCTCATGGACTCCCTGAAATCCGTAGACCCCTGGTTAAGGACCCCTGATTTAGGTGGTGGTTTGAGGAGATTCTGAACTTTGTGTTTGGGGTGGGGCCAAGAGATGAAGGTCTTGGTTGAAGAACAACAACCAGAATAGAAAGAGTAGAGCTCCAGAGAAGAATGACCTGAGAATGGGGCCAGGGGGATGAAGGCAATTGACATGGAGAAAAATCTGCCTCCTAAGTGTTCTCCAGAGGGCCAAAGAAAACTATCTTAGAGTTTGGGAACGGTTTTGTTGATGTGTTGACAGCTGAGGTTAGAGTGGCATTTCCTTTTGAAAATCCCATGTGTGTAGAAAATGAACTCTTACCGAATATTTTAGCTTCAATTTAACTTTTTCCTGCATAACAAAAGATACTATTTTGTTGTCAGTGCTACGTTACTTTGTTTTTTGGCTGTGTGCAAATATATTCTAAAGAAGGGAAATCAGACAGGACAGAAGAAGTGATGCAGTAGGGAGCAGATAACCAGAGCAGTAGTTTCATATTTGTTTTGTGAATAAGCAGTAGACAATGTCCAGTGTGTTTGTTTGATGTGGAGATTGAATGTGCTGAGGTGGCTAGAATGTAATGGATGTTTTCATTATTTACCGCTATCTCCCACCTGGTGGCAGTGACTTGGGGTTGGGTAAATATTCTAGAAAATAGAACCTGATTACTAAATGCCATCTCCAGTGTTTGACTTTGAGCCCAGGGCCCTTTTTACTCCCCTTAATTTCTACGTATTTGAAGCCCCCGACTGCCCTAGACTGGCTTGACTCAGGTCTTTCCTGGAACATCTAGCCACTTGGTACAAGTCGTCAGAATAAGAAAGTGAAAGTGCCATATGAACACATGCAGAAAGCATATCCCACAAGGACTGTGCTTTATTTCACTGCATTTGACTTCATTTTTATAGGACTAGGGTTAGGCTTTCATTGGCTGACCTTCCGGTGTAGGAAGTAGGGGGAGTTTAGTCAACTATTCAACAGCATATGACGGGTTGTGGTGTGGTGGAAAGTTTGCAGCCAAATTAACCTGGGTTTGGATCCTGACTCTACCGCTTCTGTGGCACTTATGTTGTTATTTACAAGTTAACTAGCTTTTTTGTGAACTTAATTTCTTAATCTGTGAAGTGGGGATGACAATACCTTGCAGAGTTGAGGTAAAGGTTAAAAAAATACCTATCAAGTACTTGGTATAGTGGAGGGTGATTAATTGGCACTATTATTATTGTAACCAGAGGCACAAGCAGACTAAGAAATGGAGGGTGGGGTCCTGCAGAGCCATTGCCTAAGGGAGCCATTTTTAGGGATCAGAATTTCAAAGACCTAAGTGTTTCTTCTGTCACCTTTCACCAATTAAGCCTCTGGCTCTCTCTGCCTACCTTTCTGTCTTGCAGTAATTGGGGTTATTGCAAAGCTTGATGTGGCTGTTAAGCTCTGAAGAGGTTTTCAGAATTCCCCTGCTGCTCCAGGGCTCCTGGTGATTGCCTCTAAAACTGTGTTATCTAAAATATCCCTTTCACCTAGGTCTCCATGGCTGTCCTGGGTGAATTTGGGCAGTGGCTTATCTGTACCACATACCATTGTCACTGAAGTAGGAACAGTATTTCTAGTCACCCCACTACCTTTGAGGATTCACCCTGGGGAACCAGCTGCGATGGTGTCCCGGTGTACTGTGGCTGATAGACAGCAGAGGGCACCTTCAGCATGTGTTGGGAATGCAAACAGACCCCAGAGAGCAGGAAGGAGATGTTTAAATCACCCATCCCCCATGGTGGCCATGTTGCCTGTTGCTCCTTCCACACTTCTTGCTTTATAAAACTGCATTTGCTTTATCTGCATTTGTTCTTGACTTCACCACCTCACACATCTGTTTGGGACAACCAGTTGGTCTTTCATGACTTCTGAGTGAAGAGAAAGCTTTGGACTCAGAGGGGATTGTACCTCCTGACAGCCTGGGCACTGCCTGCAGTAAAGTAACTAACTCCTCCAGGCCTTTGTTGTGAGAAGCCTTCCGATCGTGTGGGGAACTTTGTTTTATTAAATCTGATGAGTTCTGTATTTTTGCCACATGTCACAGATCACCCACGTTGACTGGGCCCTGCCAGAGCTGAGCTGCTGTTACCCTGAAATGAAGCCAGATTTTTTAAGTGGGTGGGGGGTAATTCCAGTTTGGTGCAATAAATTATATGGTTCTGCCTGGTTTGTTTTCCTCTGGGCAGAGAGAACTTGTGATGGAACTTATCTTGCAATGTGTATATATTGGGGGAGGATAGAAGGAGTAGAGAGGAAGGAAGAGGGAATTATAATTTTCTGTAGTGAATGGCTTGAAGAGTAGATACAAACATAGCCCTGGCTTTCCTTTCCACCCTCTTTCCTAACTTAGCTTCTCATTTTTACTTTTTATGCTTTCAAACCTTGGGGCTGGCCTTCTGAAATCCCTGGGGGAAATTTGGAGACTTTTGTTCCCCATGAAAGGTAACAGAATTCACTGTAATCCTCTACACTTCTCTGTCATAGAAGGAAATTCTCGAAGGCCAGTGGGAACTTAGGACACTAAGAGATATGCCCCTTAGAGTTCTTTTTCCTGTTATGAGGGTGGTGGTTTTGAAGGAGGAGGCTGGAGGCTGGAGATTATCATGGGCTCACACCTCCACATTTCAATGTAGTTGGTTTTCTGGGGAGATGAGCCTAGAACACCATAGATGAGGAAAAATGGTTTAAATTTTATCTTTCTCTTAATTAAATGGGGGATTCGATTGAGCTGGATTTTAGGAGAAATGGAAGAGTATATAAAAAGTACCATGAAAGAGTCAAAGAGAACTAATGGTAGAAAATCTGTGCTCAAATCCTAACTCTTACAAAGTCCTAATCTTGCTAGTCACAGGACTGTCAGGAAGATTAGGTGAGAAAATGTGTGTGAAGTCTGCTGTGACACTGGGACAGCTCAGTAAGCATATATTTTTTACTTTTGGAACTGTTCAGAGGAGGGTGTGAGGGGGAAATCAGGCTTTTTATCAAGGAAAGAGATCTACTTGTCTTCTGTCACTTTATTATTATTATTTTTTTTAAGTGGCAGGGCTGAGTAGCTAGTCCTCAGTTGTGAAACTTTCCTTGTCACAGCTCAGGTAGAAAGGTCTGTGGATCTAAGAAGGATTTCTGTAGAGAAATTAGGAATCAGTAAACACATAGGCTTAAATGTGTCAAAGATTATGTTCCTGATTCAGGATCAGTGTGCCCATGATTCCAGTTCTGGAACCTTAAAAATAAAGTTTTAAAATATTTCAATGAGATAAAAAACACATCAGAAAAATTCTTAATGCTTTTACCACCACCACCACCCCCACGTTCAGAGAATCCTAAGATATACATATTTTCAAAATTTTGCTTCAAAAATCATACTACTGGAAAATGTTAGCTGTCCAGAGTGGTGAAAACTTCTTTTCACTGGTGACATTTATTAGTACTTGTCCCTACAGGGGATTGAGTTGAAGGTGGCTACATCAGAATGATGGAAGAAAACCTTGGGCTTTCTTCTACACTACTGTTATATGATTTGCTGAATGCTTGGACTCTGGTTAGAATCATTACTATATAAATGAAAATGAGTTGACTCTCTTCACTGGTCTCTTGGCTTTTTTTTAAGAGGGTAATCTCTCTTCTCTCTGTGTGGCATCTCTATCAATTGCCTAAACACCTATTTTATTGTAAATTATTTTGGGTTAGCCTTTCTGCCTTTCCTTTTTTTAAGGAAAAAGCTTAAACACATTTTTAAAAAGCTGCTCCATTCCACAAAAGCTCCTTTGACAATAAAATCTTGAATTGTGAGGACTTGCTTATGATCATATGAGGTTGCCCTGTGGGAGAAGACTCCCTTTGGCTGGTGCCCCAGAGCCCTTCTGACTCTAGGCTTCCCAGACAGACCCTCCCAATTCTTTGTTTTTCCTACTTAGGGACCTGCAAGCACACTCCTTCTTTATAGCCTCTGTTTGTACATGGCCTTTCTCCATCTACCTCCCTAATCTTCCCAAAGTATATTATTATGGCAAATTAGCTAACAATAGTGTTGATGTCTGTTTCTAGTAGATCTACTTCTGATTCCCTTACTATACAAATATTCACTTTTCTCCTTGAAACTTTTCACAGTGATGTTTTCTCCTCTGTTAGACCTGCCAAAATGTAAGCCTAATTAAAGGAACTTACTCATTAAAAATCTCTTGAGTAATAGCTTTACTCACATGGAATTTACTAAATCTTTCCTGAAGCACTTTGTTTCAGAAAGCCACATTTATTTCTACTCAAATTTCCCAAAACTTCTCCATTAGTGGAACAAACATTTATGATTTCCTAAGTATCGCAGAGAGAATCGGTGCTAAAAATAATCATTTCCAAAATGAAAAAGAAAATTCAGCAGGCTTTGAAGAAAATTGGGAGGCCTTTACTGCCATCAAAATGAACTGGAATCTTTTAATAGCTCACAGCTTGTTCTCATAGCCACAAGCTTTGTATTATTTAATTCCTTGGACTCTAAATATATATTTCTTCTACACTTTTCTATTTTCTGCATCATTATAACTCAACATTCACTGAATTTCCCTCCTATGCTAGAAGATTTGTCTATTTCATTGGTCAGGCTTGAAATGGGCAAGAAAGCACAAGGCACTTGGTCAGCTCTGACCACATCCCTGTTCTAATTTTTAGGACCAGCTTTATTTTTGAATTGGATCAGTATTGAAGATAAAAAGCAGATAGGGAGCTGTACCTCAGAAAGGTTAGCACCTTTTATGAACTAGTGGGATGGAATTTAAGCTATAAATATAACTATATTTAACTCTATTTTTGCATTCCATATATATTCTGAGCATGGAGTAGTTACTTTCCACCAAAGAACTTCCCTCCTGACTCTTAATCATTCTCCCTTTTTCACTTCAACACACACTTGTTGAGCACCTCAGTATTCACAGTGCTTGTTTGGCCATAGGGGGAAACAAAGTCATAGAAAATAGTTGTGTGTCCCTTCCCCAATTTGTTTACAGTTGCAATGAGGGAGAAAAAGTATAAAACAGAAATATATGAAGCAATAAAAGAATCAGTTAAGATATGAAATACAACAAGAGCCACGTCAGTGCATTTCAAGGAGTTTGGAGGAAGGCGTGAGAACAAGGTGGGGGGTAACAATTTGGTTGAGACAGCAGTAGGTCCCACACCCACATATACATTCATACATTCATTCTCTGTCCTTTTCTGCCCACCCTGCATCCTGGAAGGCTGACCTCCATGGACAGCATCATCTGGCTCCCTTGCACTCTGGCTTCCTGCTGGGGTCAACCAATGGTGGGCAACAGCAGGAGATCACAAAGCAGAAGAGAGATTGGCTGTTTCTTCACCTGTTCACTCCCTGCTTGGCTGTGGTTTGGGCAGCAGTTGCACTGTCCTCTACCTTTGGCCATAGGTCTTGTCGAGCAGCCCCTCTAGAGGAGGTGACAGCTTTCCTTTATGGCGAAGTATATTGCTATCTCTCATTGATCCCCTGAACACTGACCACGCCTCTGTAAAGAGTCCCTTCCTTTGCTAAGGCTTTTGAGTGCTGTTGGCCCTGCCTCCTGCTGGAACTCTGACTGACACAGGAGGCCTTCTAGGTGGAGCAGACAGTGTGCACTGAGGTCTGGAACAGGAACACGTTTGAGCAAACTCATACTAGAGGTAAGGGTTATGTGAGTGAGAGTACCAGAGAAGGTAAGTTTGGAAAAGAAGTAGAGGCCATGTGGGTTTAGCAAGGACCAAGACGTTTAGAGTCCTAAAAAGGTGAAGTCACAGAAAGTTTTTGGGTGAAGAAGTCATATGATAAAATAATGTAGAAAACCAGTCTGGGTGAATATGGGTTATAATAGAGTGGACAGAGACTGGCTGTAAGATACCCACTTGGGGGGCTTTGATAGAAATCTTGGGATTCTTTTCTGAGAAGGTGTATTGGTCTGCCATGTAGACAGCTTTCTTAATGTACTGTTCCAGCCCTACATACACCCTTGACTCTTTAGAGATCACAGCGTAGGTGCTACCTGGACCTCCCGATATGCATATACATAGGACATAATTATTGTCTTCTTTTAGGTGACTCTGAGTTAAAGAATACCTTACCTTCTGGTTTAAGGCATAGTGAAAATGACCAAATAAATGAACCAAGAACTTCGCAGCAAGACACACATAAAGAGGACATGTTTTCAACTTCGTAATATGTTTTGAATTAGGGATCCAAATATTACATTTCTTACAGCTGTTGGAATAGCATCTGCATTTGCCTGATTGGTTTCTGGTGCAGCAGCTGTGCCCCACCATTATGTTGAGGGCTGGGAGTCCAGAGATTTGGATATTGCAACTGGTGAAGTTGTGAGGTTGTTGGGGCCTCTGTGAGCATGATTTGTCAGAGAGTATGGTAAGCTTTCAGGGTCAGAACTCAACTTTCTTGACAGAGTCAAGTTTGAAGTCCCACAGGCAGGGATGACATGGAGCAAGATCTCCAAGTGATAGTTGTGGTTCTTCCTCCTTTTTTGTGTGTGCATAGGTGGCCTTAACACTGAATAGACCTAATAAAGAAACAAGTTCCATAAAGATGCTAAGAAAAGAATTTCTCAACAGTGGCACTATTGACATTTTGGGTTGGGTAATTCTTTGTAGTAGGGGCATGTCCTTTGTACTGTAGCAATAAGATTTTTTGTTGTGTGTGTGTGTGTATGTGTGTGTGTGTGAGTTGCCGGGAACAGAGATTGAACCCAGGACCTCATATGCAGTATTCCAGTGCTCAACTGCTGAGCCACATCGGCTCCCCTGTGGTGGCTCCCTTGTCTGTTTGCTTGTTGTTTGCTCAGTTTTCTTTAGGAGGTACCAGGAACCGAACCCAGATTCTCCGATGTGGGAGGCAGGCACTCAACTGCTTGAGCCACGTTCACTCCCCCAATAAGTTTTTCTAGATACATGGCATAGCTTTAGTTTTGATTATTGATTGGGACATCTATGGCTATTTCACTCCAGCTTGGGACTTCCTTATTATCATCACCATATAGGATACTGAATTGGCCTTGCTGTTTTATTGTGTAAACTTGGAGTATTATTATTTAGGACAGGAAAAATTCAGACTTCTCTGTCCATAAGGTTTTGTATAGTCTTCAGTAATTAAGAGTTTAATAACCTTCAGATGAGTGTTTTTCAACAGTGGCCCAATATTCTGATTGTGTCCCATTTTGTAGGCCATAAAATTATTAGTGAACCATGATCAATATTTTTTAAACTAATGAAATGGAACAAAGCTGAAAATATTAGATTGTATCACACAAAATATGGGTAAATTTAAATTAAGAACTTTTGTTTTAGTTGTGTGTGTGTGTGTGAGAGAGAGAGAGAGAGAGAGAGAGATGTTATAGTCCACGCCCCCCCCCCATGGTTCCCTCACCTGTTTGCTTGTTATTTTTGCTCTTTGTTTGTGCTCATTGTTTTTGCTCCATTGTCTGTTTTTTCTTTAGGAGGCACTAAGAACTGAACCTGGGACCTCCCATGTGGGAGGCAGGTGGCTCAACTGCTTGAGCCACATCTGCTCCCCAGGTTGTGATTTTTTATGAGTCATGGTTAAATTTTGAGAAACACTGTCTATATGAATAAATAAGAGAGATTCTGATTATTCATCCATTTGGTTTGGTACTATTGGTTAGGAATAACCTTTGGCTTAATATAATCTATAATTCAACCACTTTTGTTTAGTTTATTTCAAAGTAAAGTGATAAAATATTATATTATTGCTTATTAAGTACAAGGCATGATGCTAGGGGCTGTGAGGGAGTTTAAAGATGAAGAGACTTCTCTAAGAAGTTTAAAGATGAAGAGCCTTCAAAATTAAGAAATACAAACTCAAAGTACTGGTTCATGATGGTGACCAAGCTTTGCAAGGATTCGTTGACAAAGGTGTGGAACACACATAGGTCATTGTACAATTTCAGAGAACTCTGAAGGGTGGGGTTGCTTGTGAAAGCTGCATGGGGAAGAAAGGGTTAAGCCATGCCTGAGCTATAGATAAAAGGAGACGCATATGTTTGTGTAGGGAAAAGGAGAGGGGAGGTCCATCCAGACTGGCAGTAGAATGGGGTAGGAGACAGTAAGGCCTGGGAACTAGTGATCAATCCAGTTGGGCTGGGGTCTATGCATAGGGAAGAGAAGTTGAGGATAAGACTGGTGAGGCTAGTTGGGACCCCAGGAGGATGGCATTGAACGCCATTCAGAGAGTGTCCTCCTTTTGGCAGGCAGGGGCACCTGCCAATGATCTGCCAATTAGGAGAGATGCAATCCAAATTCTGCTTTGGGGTGAGCAGTCTGGAGGTCATATGCAGAATAGATTACAGCTGGAAAGACTGGATTTCGTAGCATTGCACTATGAACTTTTATTTTTCCCCATTCTTCATCATCCTATGGAGTCTAGGGTGAGCCAAGCTTTTGTGCACATGAAATTGAGGGTGCCATGTGAGTGTCAGCAAGTTAATAAGGAATAACAAACCATGTTGCTCACTACTAAATATATTGTTCATTGAATAAAAGGTAAAAAAAAAAAAAGTATTTTTTTTGGTCTAACTCCTTTTCTTTTGACCTTTTTAATATTTTATTTAAACATTGGGGAAAAAAAAACAATAAAAAGACAATATTCAAACAGCTCCTAAAACATGACATCAAGTCCCCATTTTATTTCTAGGGCTCTCAGACCTGGAAAACAGCTTGTACAATTCCAGATTTCTTGAGTCTTTGTATTTCCTTCCCTCTGTGGATCAATAAATTAAGTAACACGTCAATACTGAGATAGCAGATGAACATCTGTCAGAAAGAACTGTTCCTGGGGGCTTTGTGCTCTGGTATGGAAAGTGTTTGATCTCAGTGTGCCGTCATAAAAGATGGGAGAGAGTTTGTTATCTTTTATGATCCTGACTTACTAATAATACCTGACAGCATGATTGGGTTTCAGCCTTTAGTTGGAACTTGGGATGCTCTTGTTGGCTTGTCCCCGTATGAGCTACAGAACTTGGTGGTGAAACATCAAAACAAGCTATAATATGCCTCTGGCAATAGGATTCAGAACAGCTGCAGGGCTTTCTCCTATAAGGGGCTGGCAGGAAGAAGAAAAATGAAAGTAGAGCAATCAATCTCTATAGCATTCTATATATTAATAATGTTTGCCAGCTCCAGACATTGTTTAATCAATACCGGATGCAGGGGTTTGCAACGATTTGTAACACTTGGTGTGCCTTGTGGAAGGAGCCCTACCTAGCTCATGGCTTGGTCTGGGGGTCCAAAAATGATCACAGTGTCCTTTGGCATCTGGCAGTAAAGGGCACTAGGGTCTGGAACTTGAAAAAAAAAAAAGATTGCAAATTCTTCTATTTCACTCTGAGGACCCATTCCCACAGAAGCTAGACAGCCCACTGTTTTTCCTCCACTTGTCTGTCTTTTAGATTCTATCGGCCCCCTGTCTTCCCATGCCCAGAGCGAGACGCAGAGGAGAGGCATGGTGCAGCCACCAGGGGGAGCTCATCTTGCTAAGCCCATGGGATGCTGGCTGCCTTCTGAGGCCCTGAAGAACCCTGATTTCATGGAATTCTGGGATTAGAGATGACTGGAAACACCTGGAAGATTCACTGAATGCAGGCATTTTTAAAACTATGAAGGTAGGAACAAAAGTCATCTAATCCATTTAAGAATGTTATTAAGCTTAAGTATGCGTGGCAAAGGGAAGGATTTCAGCCTTTGAAAGGTTTAATTGCCAAATGGCAATTGTGAACCTGCTAGTCACTCTCACTAGCAGGAAAGTATAATGCAGTGTAGATGTGGGTGCTGCAAGAAGGGAGTTCAGCTTTCACCAAAAACCTCTTCCGTATAACAAGTGGATTTATCTTGCATGCAGCCAGCTGTCACTGGTAACCTTTTTCAGACCCATAGGTCTGTGAGTATGGATTAATTTTTTAAAAAAATCAAATTAAGTCTTCACTGCAAACCCAAACAAAAGCAAATAAAAACTCCAAACTTTAGCCCTTTTATTTACTACAACTTTTTCCCCACTCCACTTCATGTATTGGCAACATCGTTTAAAAGCTGAATCTGCTGGGAGGTTGCCAAGTAAGCAGTGTGTGCACACACACATGCGTGTAACAAGCCGAAAACCAAAGCAGAGGTGGCAATTTGCTCATAAACCAGATAATTAAGGATGTGCCAAACTACCTGTGGGGGACCCCGGCTTTATCAGTGGTTTTTATTTACTGTTTAATAGTATATAGCATGTTACATAAACCTTTAAGTAAAACAATTTGATTATAAAAATAGCTTTTTCAAAGGCACAGCACCTCCCCTACAGAGTTCTAAAATCAGTGGAAAACGGGCAGCATCAATAAACACGGTGGCTTATGTCAATAAATGTGCTGCCCACCCAGGTACTTTGTTCACCAAGAGGTATAAGGACCAGGGTTTAAATATAAAAATGTATCTCATTTCTCTTTTTTCTATCACTACAACTTTAGACATGTAGATGTCTTTAAGCACAATTTGAAAACTGCTTTCTTTTAATAGATCTACTTTCAGAGTTGTTCTTCTAACCTATATTTCTTGTTTAAATATTTTTTTTCTATTTTTTTAAGGTTTATTTTTGCTAGTGACTTAGAATAGTGGTTCTGAAACTTGGCTGCATATTGGAACCATTTTGGGGTAGTTTAAACAGTACTGATGCCTGGGTTCCAAGCCCAGAGATTTTGATATTAGAGTTTTTTTAAAGCTCCCCATCTTGAATGTGCAGATGGATAATATGGGAATCATTGCAGAAATTGATTCAACAGGTGTATCTAGGCGGGTGGGTGCAGGCTGAGATTTTGCATTTTTAACAAGCTCCTGGGTGGCGCTGATGCCACTGAGACCACATTTCAAGGAGCCCGTGTCTAGTGGAAGCGTTTTTGGTTGACTGTTTTTGCTGAAACAAGTAATCTTTGATCTAGGAAGGTTGAGATGGAAGGGACTTTGGAGGGGGAGGTGGAAGGCTGTTTCCACCCTTCACTTAAGTCTCACATGTGTGGAATTTCTAGATCCATTGGCCTATATCCTCTCACTACCTGTAACGTAGGTAAATCCTATTAAAAAGTAAGTTTTTCCTAAAACAACAGCAATCTGGTCTCGAATGCACCATGCTGAGTGATGGTTTAATTATGCTCGGGTGTTTCAAGGGATGGCTGGAGGCAGGAAAAGGAAGAGAAAGCACGTTTCTAACACTGACTGAACACCTTCTAGGTGCAGGTGCTATGCCAGGTACTTTGTGCATGTTGTCTTATTGAATCTGGGAAGGTAAAGTTATTGCTGTCTTTTCATGAGTGATGAAACTGAGGCTAAAGGGGAGAAGTTACTAGAATAATTGCTTAGGAGTAAGGGTGCTATACTGCCCATTTATACTTTCCCTTCCCCCATTATGGTACCCACCCTGTCTGCAAGCCCAGTCCTCTGGAGCATTTCCTATTTGGATGACCTAGTCTTCTCGTTCTTTATCAGGACTATAAAGTTTTCTCTTTTGCTGGGTCACGGCTACTCTGATGAACTAATTTATGTTCACATATTAATGAGTTTTGTGGACTAAGTCTGTTGTCCCAAGACATAATTATTAAGTGTTTTCTCTTTCATCTTTATTTTAAAATGATAAAGTTCTTCTGATGGAGTTTCATTGTTTGCCTCAAGGCTCTTAAGTGATGCCAAAGTAACCAGTCAATTCATTAAGAAAACAAATCTGTCACATCGTGTGTTTGAGGTCTTGTGGAACCAGCAACTGCTTGACTGACAGTGTTGTTTTCTTTCCTCTGGTTTGGTTGGCATTGGATGGACCCAACCACAGAATCTTAAGTACTTACTTTTTCAAACCTACCTCTGACATGTATCCAATCCGGGTGGCTTTCACAGTGCACAGTAACACCATTCATCACTGCTGGCTCCAGGGAGGGCGCAGAGCTGTGGGGTTTTAGAGCCTGCAGCCTCCTCGGCCTGGCCTTCTGTCTGCCACTGCCAGAAACCTCTCTAACTTCACCCTCCAATCCCCAGAGCGCCCTCTGGGAGGAAGATGGGGATTTCCCTCTTCTTTTTCCCGGCTGAGACTTTTTAAAGTGTATGGCACCTACTGTGCAGAATATTATTTATTTTAGGCATGAAACAGTGGTTCTGATGGATGTACAAAACAGGTAGCAGGGACATCAGCTGCCACTCCCCATTCAATGCTGCCTCTCCCAACAGCTGTAACTGCTAAAACAATCTTGTTCTTTTGTTTTCCACACTTAAAGAAAGGCCTTGCAGCCAAACTGTTGCCCCGACCTTGTTTTATATTTCCAACGTGCATTTTATTAACTCCTTTTTCATATGGTACACATGGAACCTGCCACCAGATGAGAAGGAAGCAAAATTTGTAATTCTGATTGAAAGAGCAGTGGTAAGCAATGAGAGACACTGTGAACAAGTTTTGCAGCAAATACTTTTTTCTGTCTTGGTCTGAGTTCCATTTGGGTATATGATCTTCATGCATAGTGTGATAAAATTGCATTTGTGTTGTGTAAGTCATTTAAAAAACAAATACAAGTATGTGAGAAAAAATAAACCGAGTGTAAACTATGGACAATAGTTAATAGTACCATTTTAATCATCTTTCATCAATTGTAACTAATGTAACTGCTGTTAAAAAGTAGCACAGTTATTTTAAAAAGCGCTATCATCTGTTGTAACATATGTTCCATACTAAAGCAAGGTGTTGGTGGGGGGGTGGGGAATGGGAATCCTGTATTTTGTGCATGATTGTTCTGTAAGCCCACAACTTCTCTAATAAAAAAATTTTTAAAGAAAAAGGAATTGTGTACTAAAAAACAAAAATCAGATACAAATCTACCATTAACCAAGCATTCAAAGCCTTCTTAAAAGGGGAAGAAGTCGTTTTGACTGGAAGATAATTGAAGAGACCTAAAGGAATATGGTCTGTTGTGATGGAGGGATTTTTACTTTTATTCCAAAACTTGGCAATTCACTACAGCTGAATTAGGAAGAAATTGGAGTACTGGGTAGCCTTTAAAAATAATCCAAATAAAAATCCATCTTGCACACACTTGCACTGATTTCTAACAGCCCTGTTCTTTATAGAACAACAGCCGGGAAAATAATTTCTGTCTATGGAGGAATGATCTACTGCCATTTTTTCAAAACCAAAGTTAAACACCCCCCCTTTTTTTTTCCCGGAGTGTGTGCTGGTGTGGAGGGGTGTCTACCTAATTGGCCACAAGAGGGGATTAAACTAAATAAAATCACTATCCACGGGGGGCCTCTAAATATGCCTTTTTAATTTGAAAATTTTTGTGGGTTATAGTGTAATTCAAGCTTTTCAAGGTTTATTAGTGCATAGTTGTTCACAGGACACACAGAGCTCAAGACTCCGAGCCTGATATGCCTGCTGCTGCTAACACAGAAAGCAAAGGTGCCTTTCATCTGCAGAACACATAATGTGACATAGCCTTCAAAAAAAGCTTCCTGGAATAAAACGTATTAATAAAAGTGACTGAAGGGAGTTGAAGTTGGTAATTTGCGCTGCTGACTCGACACTGTGTTCGTCATTCCCCATGCTGAGGAATTCTGACAATTCAATGCTTAACCAGAACATGCACAGCGCTGATGATAAAGACGTTGCTAGCAGATATGAATAAATGCCCACGATTTTACATGTTTGCTGCAGTTGGAGTCAAAATACACCACTCGGTATAATTAATTGCTGCAAGAGGAAGCGGACCAATGGCGCCTTCTGCTGTGAAACTGTTAATGGAGAACTTATGGAGAGAAAGTCAAGTCCTCCCATCCAAATTGGAATGTGAAAGAAATCTGTGGGAAGGTGATGACAGAAATGAAGTAAAACAGTTGTTTCCTGATCCGCGTGCCAGGTGTGTCACATACTGTGATAAATAAGATCTGCGCCTTACACTCCAGAAATTGGGGACTATTATAAGCGTTTATTATGGTAAGGTACAAAAAACGCTCTTGAAACGCTTTGTTTCTCCTGGCACCAAGCAGTGAGCAGTTATTACACAATGCCTGGAGCTGCTAATTCCTTTGTTTAGGTTCAAGCCAACATGGCCTATTAAAAGCTTAAATTCGATTTTATTGTTAAGGTATTTATTAACTGATTATGAAAAGACATTAAAAGACTCACAATTAAACTACTAAGTTGCTTCTTATCTTGATTAATGCCCCTGTTTTTCTTACACGATAGAAACCATCCTTGAGTTTTGAGGTAACCGTTCATGGCTGGGGCATTATTTGCTTCAGCTTCTACGTCTGCTCCAGCCCAAGCCTTAAATTAAAGGTTTCTGTGAAAGCCAGTGGGTTACTGTTACAAGCATTTCCCCCTAGCTACAGTTGTGTGCAGTGCTTATGTTCCCTTGAAAACCGTTGCCATGTTTCACCCAGGGAGGGTGTGTGAATGATTCTGGACAACGGGTTTTAAAGTGCCTATCTGCCTGCTTGTTAAGAACCTATTGGTAAAATGGATGTGTACCCGTGTGCACAAACACATTCTTGCCCAGGGGTGTGAAGTAGCTTCAGGATCCCCACATTTGTCTTATTTGTGGTTTTTACATTTTAAGGTATTTTAATGCCTATCATTTACCATTGCTTTCTCTGAAAATTGCAAGGAGAATACATAGATAACATTTTCTTCCCTAGGACAAAAGAAAAATTTTATGAAAACTTGTTGGGAATCCTGACCCTAAGTTGTAGGTT
>JAQZBX010020947.1:0-32634 GCA_029593785.1 Cabassous unicinctus | reverse complement strand
AGGGAATAGCTATCAATTTCAACGTTGGACTAAAGCTCTTTTCTATCTCCTAATTTGTATTAGAAATATAGGGTTAAGTTAATATTATTAATTCTCAAGTAACATTAAGAGATCAATCACATTACCCCTGATCATATATTATATATGATCCTGATTTGGACCATATATATTAAAAAACAATGTATCTTTAATCTACCATATCAGGTATTTCATCTTATTCTTTTTCTTTAAAAACTATTTTAGGGTAGATGAGGTGGCTCAAGCAATTGAGTGCCTCTCTCCCACACCGGAGGTTCCAGTGCCTCCTAAAGAGAAAAGCAGACACAGAAAACACACGGTGAATGGACACAGAGAGCAGACAGCAAGCACAAAAACAACAAGGTGGGGCGGGGGTAAATGAATTTTTTTAAAAATCTTTAAAAAATTATTAAAAAACAAAACTATTTTATTATAACTAGTTCCATAGTGGATCAATTCCATACCCAATAATTCTCTTCTTCCATTTTGTAAAACCTATGAGATATATGGAATAAATTTGGAGAAAAAATAAATTATTTTTATAGTTGATTCACAACAGAGAAAGGTAAAATTGGTTTTATGCTATATCAATTTCTGGAGTTTCTTTAGTTTCATACAGAAGATATATATTTTTTGCCCATCATATTGTATTATTTATCAAATATTATTGTGCTGCCCAAGCAAAATATAGGTTTAAATTAAATACACAGTATAATACATACTTAGTTTCTGCTAGAGTAAGCGAATTTATTCAGTGATAAAATACCACTGTGCCCAAAAATAAATTTCTTTTTTGTATTTGCCACATATAAATGTTACAGCATTTACTCTTCTGAATTTAGATATAAAAATAAAGAACTATGTGGATATCCACTTAGAGTTTTTACACATTTGCATATTCTTTTATCTAAGACAATCCTGAAGTGTTTTTATTGATTTCAGAGCTTTGACCTGACTCAGGAAAAACATGCATTTGGACTTTTTATAGATTGAATACTAAAATTTCAATGTTTAGAACACTTTCAAAATGGGAAAGGCAATCCTTTTGCCTTCATAAATGTAACTAAATCTATCCTTCTTTAAGGTGATAGCATGACAATCAGAAGTCTGAAAGTCATCCTTCAATCCTTTAAATATATGTGTGTGTGTGTATATATATATATGTATAATTACCAATTGAATGTTTCATGTGGACATAAAATTTTTACCACCTTAATATTTTTCCAAGCTGGCCTATTTTTTTTCTAATTCTTTTTGCCATTTTGCTAAATTTAGTCCATCATTATCTTTCCTTTGCCCTAGTGCTACAATGTCCTGAAAGATCTTCCTTTCTCAGAGCTTACTGCTTCCCAAACATTCTCTACACTGCTACTGGGCAGTTTTTTTTTTCTTTTAATGATGATCATATCATTTTTCTTCCCTCATTTAAAGCCCTCAATGAATATTTACTAAAGAATAAAGTTCAACATCATGTACATGAGGTCTTGACTCATCTGGACACTGCTTCTGTCTTGCCTGTATCCTTTTGTAGGTAGAGTTGATCAATGTCTGTCAAATGTAATCACTGTACTCTGTATATTCCTTTATGGTGGGGCTTCAAGATTCTATAGTACTGTACGTATTAATTCCATGCTTGTAAACTATCCTAGAATATGTATTTCTTCAAGATAGATAATATGTTTTCATTCAACTTCAAATCTCCAGTACAAGGATAGTGTCTTTTAAGAGGGAATCAATAAATGAATGAATTATTAATCAGATAAATGAATGAAGGAATGCTCTTGGAGATTTTCCATTCCATCTGGGAAGATATTCCAGTTTTGTAGCGTTCTTAAATTGGTACAAAACACAGGACCGAGGTTGATGTGAGGGATTCACAAATGACTGCATCTCTGCCTTCTGAGCTGCTGAAATTTTTAACATTCCTCTGGCCCACAAAACACCAGAGGGCTATCAGACTCCTTTTGGGGGAGGAAAAGAAGCACATAAGGGACTCTTAAAAAAAAAAATTAGAGAATAATCCTGGAAATATACCAGGTGAATGTATGATTGTAACTAGCATACTTATCTGTAAAAGAAACTAAATCTATTTTACGTGTTTTCTATAAGAAAGTCTATGTCTATCTTTGCTATTTGGGGTAAGACGGGGTAAAGTATAAGAAATAACTAAATAACTAAAGCAATCCGATGTATATGCATATGAAATTTTCTGGATATAAGCTAGATTTGTTTGAGTACTTTTCAATTACTCTGCTGATTTGGTAGTCTTTTTTTTTTTTTTTTCCACAAACTGAATATCCAGTGGAAAATAAACTTTCTTTTTGTATATATGATATTGGTCTCTGAATTTCCCTAAATACGCCGTATCTCTAAGGGAGGATATCTATAGATGGATGGGTAGATTAGAGAGAGAGATGAAGATAGAGATCAGTATTTTCTTATAAGACAGAAAAATTTAGGGGAACTGGCATTTCTTTTCAGATAAAAATAGAATACACATACACACACACACACACACACACACACATAGAAAATCATATAGTGCTGATTATAAATTAGTATTCTGAAGAACTATTTAAAGCCTTTAACAAATATTTAAAAGTTAGACATATCTCACCATCCTTTCATCCTCATTTCAATTTTAATATGAGCTATTTGCTTAAAATAATTGTTTCTATTTAAGAGTTTCAAACTAAATATTAAGTTAATAAAACTATAGGATTAGTAGGCATTTTATTTTCAAACGTTAAAAACTTGTTCAACTGTTAATATTATGCATTGAGAATGAAGGATGGTGACTTTAAAAAAGAATTTATTCATAATGTCAGTGAAAGAGATTGTTATATGATACTCTTGTGAAATTATTATGATGTAGAATCAGCATTTTAATAGTGGAACAGAATTTAGATATCAACTAGTCTTACTTCCTCTTATTTTTTTAAACAATTTATTGAAGTATATCATTCATACATAAACATACATAAATTGTAAGTGTTCTGCAAACATCATGAACTTACAAAACAAACATGCATAACATCTTACAGGTCTCCCACACATCACCTGCCCACAAACACCCCACATTGTTGTGAAACATTTGTTAGCATATCATGAAAGAGCATCATCAAAATATTACTACTAACTATAGTCTGTATCTTCCTCCCTTAAACGTTTTTTAAGGATTTATTTATTTATTTATTTATTTACTCTGTCTGTTTCCTGCCCTCTTTTCTCATCCTTCTCCTCCTGTCTTCACCAGGATTCGAGCCTCAGAACCTCCGCTGTGGGAGAGAGGTGTCCTACTACCTGCACCACCCGAGTTCCTGGTTTTTTGGCATGTCTCGTCTTGGCTTTCCCTTGTGTCACTCTCCTGTTACGTCATCATATTCCTGCATGGCTTGCGGGACCTGGCAGCACACCCGTGGACGGGGCCTGGTGGCCTACGTGCCTTCTATTTTTTTTTTTCTTTTTCTTTTTACTGGGAGTTCCCGGGGACCAAACCCACCCTCCATATGGGGAACAGATGCCCAATTGTTTGAGCCACATCCATCCCCCTGCTATATCTCTTAAGGTTGACCAAAGATACCTAGAGTTACAGTCATTTCCCATACAGGCTGGTCATATAATAAATAAGGCTTAGTTTATCACCAGCATTCCAAAAACCAGACCTAGGGAGAAAACTAGGTCTGGGTACACATGCATGGTTTCTAATATAGCAACTGTTTAACCTACCCTGATTATCACAAAATCAGGACAGGGAGAATATTCGCAATCTCTCTTTTATATATGGGGTCCTGTGACACATGAAATTAAGTATCCATCGAAAAGGCATATCACTGATTAAATATATATAATAAATGGGGGTATAGTTCCCTAATTTTTGTTACCCAGATCTGAAAACATTTTATTTTACCCTTTCATCTCTCATGCATTCAACAGGAACTTTTTACCAGGTACTTATTTCTGATAACTGTGTGAGAGGTTGCACAATTAAGCAAGTTTAAAATATAATGGGAGTGTATTAGTCAGCTCCAGTCAGGGGCAGCTATCATACAAGAATTATTAACAGAGGAGTGGAGCAGTGGGGAATTGGCTAATGAGAACTGAACAGAATGCTAATCAATATAGAACTAGTCAATATAACTAGCAACAACTTCCTACAGCTAAGATGGAGAACCCAAGATCCAAACCTCTCTGGAAATGGCACTGCCTTGCCCCACCCGATGGGGAAGTCCCTTAAGTGCCTAATTTGTGAGACTTGTTGGAAACCTGAACTCTGGGGTGCTAAGGGAGAACACTCGTTAGGAAAGGTGCTGAGCTTCAGAACTCCTAGGGGCTGGGAAAGCTGCTGGCCACTGCAAAGTGCTGGCACTGGAAGCTGGAGAGGCTGCTCTCTGCAGGAATCTACTGCATTTCCCTGAGTGATTTAGGACACAGTAACTCCAGATAGGCTGTCAAGTGAAAGGTCAGTACCACCTTGCCATACCACCAGCCTCATAGGGCCCCCTGTGTGGGCAAACACACCCAGGACTAAGGATCGGTGCCAGAAGCAGAGGGCTGGTACTGGGCTGGGGAATAGGAAAGCACTACCTTGGACTACAGTATTGCTCTGCTTGGGTGGGGAGCTGTAGAAAGCATGTGGCTGACAAGCTCTGGATAAAATCGCTCCCTGAAGGAACTTATTACTAGAATAAACAGTGGAGAAAGAGCACTGTCCAGGAGCCTCTACTGGGAAGCCACACCAGAACAAAGAAGAGAGAACACTATCTCCTTCAGAATCCCTCCAGTGCCCTCTAATAACAAAGCTTAATCTTGTAGGCTATGTTGTAAAAGGAGAAATAATTACCAGACCCACCTCCATTATCACTTGATGCTGAGAGGGAGCTAAGCTGATATCCCTACCTCATTACTAATATTTATAATTTGCTTCTTTTCCCTTTACTTTTATTTTTATTTTTAGACCATTCTGGCTATTTATCAAGCTTTTGGTTTTATTGATTTTTCTCTATCATTTTGATAAAAATTATAGAAAGAAAGCTCTGGGGACCCCTCAGAGTCAAAAAGCCAATGTCCTACTTCTTCTTTAAACTAACTCTTGAGTTTCCTCTTGATAGCTTTTGAAATGTGAAATCTGCACCAAGGCAGCAGATCCAGATGGCCAATCAACCCTCTGGTTTGCAATGTTTGACCCAATACAAAATAAAGCCTATCTGCTCTAATCCTGCTACTAGAAGACTGGCAAACCCCTTTCTTATCAATAAGCAAACTTCCTTTTTAAAAATCAGTTTTATTGAGATATATTCACAGTATCATCCATCCAAAGTGTACAATCCATGGTTTTTAGTATAATCTAGAGAGTTGTGCATTCATTACCACAATCAATTTTAGAACATTTTCATAACTCCAAAAAGAAAAACCCCATACATCTAAGCAGTCACCTCTCAATCTCTCTATACTTTCCCAGCCCTAAATAATCACGAATCTATTTTTCTCCACAGATTTATTTATATTTACACTTTATATAAATAAAATCATACAATATGTAGTACTTTGGGCCAAGTTTCTTTTCATTATCAGAATGGTTTTTTAACTTATTTTTTTTTTAATTAGAGAAGTTGTAGGTTTACAGAAAAGTCATGTAAAAAAATACAACATTCCCATGCACCCTCCTCTTGTTTACACTTTGCATTAATGCGGTACGTTTGTTACAATTAATGAAAGAATATTGCAATAGTACTATTAACTATAGTCCATAGGTTATTAGGTACATTTTTTCCCATACACCATCCTATTATTAACAACTTGTAGTAGTGTCATACAGTTGCTATAGCTCATTAAAGAGCATTCTTATACTTGTGTTATTAACCCCAGTCCATAGTTCACAAAAGAGTTCACTGTGTTTATACAGTCCCATGTTTTATCTTCTTTCATTCTAGTAACATATATAACCCAAACCTTCCCCTTTCAACCACATTCATATACATAGTTCAGCACTGTTAAATATACTCACAGTAATGTGCTACCATCACCACCATCCATTTCAAAACCTTTACAATCAACCAAATAGAAATTCTGTACAAATTAAGCATCAGTTTCCCAGTCTCTATCCCAATCTATCCCCTGGCAACCTATATTTTAGATTGTATTTTCTATGAGTTTTCTTATTATGTATATAATTATTTCATATCAATGAGATCATGCAATATTTGTTCTTTTGTGTCTGGTTTATTTGACTCAAAATAATGACTTTTTTTTGATGTCTATAAAAATAGTTGCCATTCCTAGAAACCCAAAGCTACTTACTACTGTTCTTGCAAATGAATCGGTTCCTTTGCTACATCAAAACTATGGTACCCTGAATATAATTCTGTAATCTGCAAACTCAACTCTGATTTATCTTTTGACATTTTTTGTTTTATATTTCATTGATTTCTGCCCTTATATTTATTATATCTTTTATTCTGCTTACTTTGGCTTTAATTTTCTGTCTTTATTTAATTTCTTAAGTAAATATTTAAGATTGTAAGTTCTTTCCTCTTTTTTTATGTGTGTCCAAACCATAAATTGTGTTCTAAGCACTGCTTTAAGCATATTACAGAAATTTTGGTATCTTTGATATATTATATTTTTATTTTCATGTTTCAAGTTTTCATTTTCTACCCTTTTGATTATTTCTTTGAAGCATTGGTTATTTAGAAGTATGATATATAATTTGCAAATACTTCAGAATTTTCTAGATAGTTTTCTATAATTGATTTCTATTTTAATTCCATTTATCCTTTGTGCTATTGTTGCTATACACTTACTTTCTACATACATTATAAATAGCACAATAAATTGTTATTATTTTCACTTTTCACTTTCAGTTATCTTCTAAAGTGATTTTAAATTCAGGAGAAATGCTTGTTATATTTATCCATATAATCACCCTTTCCCATTAGTTTTCTTTTTTAGTGTAAATCCAAATATCCATCTTCTAACATATCTCCTCTACCTGAAAACTTAATTTGTGTGTGTGTGAAGGGTGTGAGATTTAAACCTCTTTACTTATTTTCAATTTGGAATGTATTTTTTCTGAGTATAGAATTCTAGGTTGATAGTTGTTCTTTTGTTTGTTTGTTTTTTCTTTTCTTTCCTTTCAGCACTTAGAAATGTCATTCCATTATCTCTATCCTGCATAGTGTTTGACAATAAGTCTGCTCCCATTTCTATTTTTGTTCCTCTATACATAATGTGCCCTTTTCTCTGGCTATTTTTTTAAAAAATCCTTTACGTATTTTTAATTGTGGTAAAATGTACAGAACATAAAAATCATTTTAACTAGTTAAAGTAGACAATTCTTTGACAATAAGTACTATAACAGTTTGAAGCTTTTGTGAATCCCAGAAAAGATCATATCTTGAAATTAATCCATTCCTGTGTGTATGGGACCCTTTGATTGCATTAGCTTCAGTTAAGGGAATTTTTTATTTGATCACTTTTGATTAGAACACTTTAGGGCCTTTGATTGAACCAAGTCAATAAGGCATGACCCAGGTTGAGTCTTGAGCCTCTTGCTGGAGCCTAAGTAGAGAACAGAAAGCAGAAACACACAGATAAATACAGCTACCATTTTACCATGCCATGTAAGAGAGGACTCCAGGATCACCTATAGCTGCAGAAAGACAGAAAAACCCTGAGGGACTGAGAGAGAGGATGGAGTCTGGAATCAGCAGAGAGGCTGAAGCAATGAAGTCCCCTAAAAGTCCAGGACCACAGAGCAGCTAGAAGCTGAAAGATAAGGTAGGCCTGGAGGAGAAGGCAGAGAGAAACTGAGAGATCTGCCATTTTGCCTTGCCATGTGGCAAGGATACAGCAGCTGACCTTTGGTAAGACAGTATCTCTGATGATGCCTTGGTTTGGACACCTTCACAGCCTCAGAACTGTAAGATTTTACCCCACGAAATAAATTCCCATTATAAAAGCCAACCCATTTCTGGTATTTTGTCTTAGCAGCCCTGTAGCAAACTAAAACAAGTTCATTGACAATACTGTGTAATTTTCACCACTATCTGTTTCCAGATTGTTTCATTATCCCAAACCAAACTTATATTCATATAGCAATAACTATTTTCTGTCTCTATGAATATGCTTATTCTAAGTATTTCATATAAGAGAAATCATACAATATTTGTCCTTTAGTATCTGTGTTATTTCAATCAACACAATGTCTTCAAGTTTCATCCATTTTGTAGCATATAACATCAATTCACTTCTTTTTATGGCTGAATAATATTCCAATTTATGGGTCTACTATAAATGTTTATCCATTCATCTGTCAATAGATACTTAATATGCTTTCATCTTTTGGCTATAGTGAATAAAGCTATGATGGACATTGGTGTAGAAATTATCTGTCCGAGTCCCTGCTTTCTATTCCTTCTGGTATATGCCTAGGAGTGGAATTACGAGGTCAGATGATAATTGTTTGTTTAACTTTCTTAGGAACCACCAAACTGTTTTCCACAGTGGCTGCACCATTTTACATTCCCACACGATGTACAAGGATTCGTATTTCTCCACGTCCTCTCCAACACATTTTCATATTTTAAAATAATAGCCATCCAAGTTTGCAGTTTTAATTTGCATTTCTCTAATGATTAATGATGTTGAGCATCTTTTTATCTACTTTTAGACATGTTAATACCTTCTTTGAAGAATTTGTCTATTCAAATCCTTGGCCTGTTTTTTTTTTTTTTTCATTTATTGAAGTATATCACACATACATAAACAATAAGTGTATAGTAATAGTTGTGAATTTACAAAACAAACATATGTAACATACAGGGCTCGCATGCCTCACCCTACCACCAATACCTTGCATTGTTGTGAAACATTTTTAATTAATGATTAAAGAGCATCCTCAAAATATTACTACTAACCAAAGTATCTTACATTTGGTGTATTTTTCCCCCAACCCACCCTATTATTGTTATTATTATTTTATATTATTTATATGTGAACATACATAAACAATAAGTGTATACTAAAAGTTGTGAACTTACAAAGTAATCATGCATAACATCATACAGGGGTCCCATATATCAACTCACCACCAACACCTTACACTGTTATGAGACATTTGTTACAAATTTTGAAAGAATAATGTCAAAATCATACTACTAACTATAGTCCTTATCTTACATTTGGTGTATTTTTCACCCACCATACCTTATTATTATTTTAAAAATATATTTTTATGACAGAAGTTGTAAACTTACAAAGCAATCATGCTGTTTTTTAAATTTTTTTTTTTTTGGTCTGTTTTTGAGTTGTAGGATTTCTTTATATATTCTGAATATTAAATCCTTACC
The DNA here is from genome assembly GCA_029593785.1 of Cabassous unicinctus. Lineage (NCBI taxonomy): Eukaryota > Metazoa > Chordata > Mammalia > Cingulata > Chlamyphoridae > Cabassous > Cabassous unicinctus. The sequence goes on along the minus strand of JAQZBX010020947.1, from coordinate 23,266 downwards.
AATATATTATTTCCAAATATTTTATCCCAATGTGTAGATTGCCTTATCACTTTCTTGATAATGTCCTTTGGTGCACAAAAGTTTTTAATTTTGATTGAGTCCCTTTTATATGGTTTTTTTTTTTTGCTCCTTGTGCGTTTGGTGTAAAATCTAAAATTCATTTTCTTCTACAGACCCTGAAGTTATTTCCCTATGCTTTCTTGTGAGAGTTTTTTTAGTATTAGTTCTTATATTTAGGTCATTGATCCATTTTGAATTACTTTTGAATATGGTCAGAGGTAGGGATTCACATTCATTGTTTGGCATATGGCTTCTCAGTTGTCACTGCATCTTCGTTTGAAGAGACCATTCTTTCCCAATTGAATTGACTTGCAACCTTGTAAAAAATCATCTGGCCGTTAATGTGTGAATTTATCTTTGGACTTGCAAGTCGATTTCATTGGTCTATATGCCTAGTCTCATGTCAACACCATACTATTTTAATTACTGTCACTCTGTAGTAAGTTTTTAATCAGGAAGTTTGATTTCTCCAACTTTATTCTTCATTTTCAATACTGTTTTGTCTATTTGGGTCCCTTTCAATTCCATATGAATTTGAGGATCAGCTTTTTAATTTTTGCAAAATTGGCTACAGGGATTGTATTGAATTTCTAGATCTATTTAGACAGTATTGACATCTTAACAATATTAAGTCTTTCAGTCCATGAACACAGGATATTTTATCTTTTATTTAGGTCTCCTTTAATTTCTTACAGCAATGTTTTATAGTTTTCAGTATACAAGACTTTCACCACCTTGGTTAAATTTATTCCTACATATTTTATTCTTTTATATGTTATTGTAAATTGAATTGTTTTCTTGGCTTCCTTTTCAGATTGTTCATTACTGGTGTATAGAAACCCAACTAGCTTTTGTGCATTTATTTTATATTCTGTAGCTTTGTTGAATTTATTTATTAGTTCTAGTAGCTTTCTTGTGGATTCTTTGGGATTTTCTCTACATAGGATCATGTCACCTGTGAATATTGGTCATTTGACTTCTTCCTTTCAAATTTGAATGTTATTTATTTCTTTCTCTTGTCTGATTGCTCTGGCTAGAACTTCCAGTACAATGTTAAATAATAGTGGTATCAGTGATCATCCTGGTCTTGTTACTGATCTTTTGGGAAAAACTTTCAATCTTTCACCATTGAGTATGATTTTTACTGCGGGGTTTTCATAAATGCTCTTTATCAGGTTGGAAAAGTCCCCTTCTATTCCTGGCTCTCTGAGTGTATTTATCATGAAAGAATACTGGGTTTTGTAAAAATGCCTTTTCTGCATTAATAGATATGATATGATCATATGGTTTTTTCTTCATTCTAATAATATGGCATATTACATTGATTGATTTTCTTATGCCAATCCATCTTTACATTCCTGGAATAAATCCCACTTCGCTACGGTGTATAATCCTTCTAACATACTGTTGGATTCAGCTTGCAAGTATTTTGTTGAGGATTTTTGCATCATATTCATAATGCATATTAGTCTATAATATTCTTTTATTGTTCTATCTTTATCTGGCTTTGGTATCAGGGTAATGCTTGCCTCATAGAATGAGTTAAGAAGTAATTCCTTCCCTTTTATTTATTTATTTTTTTTAAGTTTGAGAAGCATTGGTGTTAAATCTTCTTTACATATTTGGTAGAATTTAGCAGTGAAACCATATGCTCCTGGACCTCTTTGTTGGAAGGTTTTTATTACTCATTCAATCTCTTTAGTTATTATAGGTCTGCTGAGATTTTTTTATTTCTTCTTGCATGAGATTAGGTACTTTGTATGTTTCAAAGAATTTGTCCATTTCATCCAGGTTTTCTAATTTATTGGCATGTAATTTTCATAATATCCTGTTATAAACATTTTTTATTACTGTAAGGTTGGCAGTATTGTCCCCATTTTCAATCCTGATTCTATTTGTGTCTTTTCTCTCTTTTTCTTTGTCATTCTGACTAAAGTCTTGTTGATTTTATGGATCTTTTAAAAGAAAACAACTTTTGGTTTTGTTGATTTCTGTATTGTATTTTCTCTTCTGTACTTCATTTATCTCTGTTCTAATCTTCCTTTCTCCTACTAAATTTGGGATTAGTTTACTCTTGTTGCTCTAGTTCCTTTAGGGCTGAAGTTAGGTTATTGATTTGTAATCTTTCTTCTTTTTAACATAAACATGTAGAGTGATAAATTTCCTTTTCTCTGAGAATTGCCTTCAGTGCATCCTATAGGCTTTGTTATATTGTGTTTTAGTTTTCATTCATCTTCAGATATTTCATAAAATCCTTTGTGATTTTTTCTTTGATATATTTGTTATTTAATAGTGTATTCTTTTTTTTCACATATTTCTAATTTTTCCAGTTTTCCTTCTGTTTATGATTTTTATCTTTATTCCATTTGTGGTCTGAGAAGATACTTCATATGGTTTCAGTATTTTTAAATTTACTAAGATTTGATTTGTTGCTTAACATATTGTCTATACTGAAAAATGTTCCAGGTTTTCTCTATACCTGAGAAAAATGTGTACTCTGCTGTTATTGGGGAGAGATTTTTATATGTGTCCATTAAGTCTAATGGTTGACAGTGTTTTTCAAGTCCTCTATTTCCTTATTGATATTCTGTTTAGAAGTTCTACCAATTATTGAAAGTGGTGTACTGAAGTCTCCAACTAATATTGTAGAACTATCTATTTCTCCCTTCAATGCTGTCCATTTTTGCTACATATGTTTTAGGGATCTGTCTTCTTGCTAATTTAACCTTTTATCAATATATAATATCTTACTTTGCCTCTTATAATCGTTTTTTACTTAAAATCTGTTTTGCCTGACAATAATATAGCTGCTCCAGCTCTCTTTTGATTATGTTTTCATGTAATTTCTTTTCCATGCCTTTGCTTTCAAGCTCTTTGTGTCTTTGTATCTAAAGTGAGGCTCTTTTAGACAGCATATGAATGGATCATACTTTTTCTATCCAATCTCCAAATCTCTAACTTTTAAAGAAGAGCTTAATCCATTGGCATTTGAGGTAATACCCAGGTAAGAGTGATTTGCTTCTGCCATTTAGCTATTTGTTTTCTGTATGTCTTGTTTTTTGTGCCTCAGTTACTCTGTTATAGCCTTTTTTAAAAATTTAGTTGCTTTTTGATAGTGTACCATTTTGATTCCCTACTTCTCTCCTTTTCTCTCTCTCTCTATTTTTATGTTTTTTTCTATTTTTTTTTGTTGTTGTTGCTTCCTTAGTGGTTACTTTTGTAATTATAGTGAACATCTTAAACTAACAACAACTTAGTTTAACTGATAAAAACCTAGTTTCATTAGTATATAAACTTTTTACTCCTTATAGCAGTTTGATATTATTTATGGATTCCAAAAAGGATATTATGTTTGTAAACTGATCTGTTCCTCTGGGCATGATACCATTTGATTGTATTAAATTCAAATGTTTTTCGTTTACTTGATTAACTCAAGATTAGGTCTTTGATTAGACCACATCAGTAGGGTGTGACTCTGGGTTGAGTCCCCATCCCCTTGGTGGGCTGATATAAATGGACACTCACTCAAGAAGACACACAGAAAAAGATATGGAAAAGGAAAGAACTTGGTGATTTTGGTCTTGCCTTGTGAAAGTAAGAAGAAAGCTCAAAAAGCTAAGCCCCAGGAAAAGAGCTGAGCCTTATGCCAGCCTACAGCTGAGACCAGAAGATGCTGGGCCCACAGAACCTTAAGAGGAAGAAGGAAGGAGAGACTAGGCAGAGGTAGCCAGCCATCCTGCTTCAACATGTGGCAACTGACTTTGGTGAGGAAGAAACCTTGAGTTGGACTCTTTAGTGCCTTTGTAACCATAAACTTCTACCCCAAATAAATACCCTTTATAAAAACCAACAGATTTCTGGTACTTTGCATCAGCACGTCTATGGCTGACTATTAAACTCATATATATATATCCATCCCTTCCCCTTTATGTTGTTTTTGTCTCCTAATGCATGTGGCTATTTTCAAGAGTTTCTTTTTGTCTCTGGTTAGCAACAACTGGATTAGGATGTGCCTTGGCAAGTTTTGTTTTTTACTTTCTTTACCTTGGGCTTCATTGAGCTCTTGTATCTGTATCTGTGGGGTAATATATTTTATCAACCATTCCATAAAAAACATAAATAGATTCCCTGCTTATCATCTTCATCTTCTCTCCCTTTCTGGGACTCCAATTATATGAATGTTGTCCATTTCACATGCCCCACTGCTCATGGAGACTCTTTTCCATCTCTTTCCATCTTTTTTTTCTCTCTTTGAAAGCTGTTTTTAAACTTTATCATGGTTGAGCCCAGAGCAACCTTTATTCTGGGAATATACTGACCCCATTACTAAGGCATGAACTTTATGAGGAGTCTTTCCAATAACCCATCTTACAAGATGTCTCCATTCTCTCTGGTGGGAAAACATTTATGAATGAGCTCTAGTAATTATTAGGCCCACTTTTATCTCATTGGTCTTTTCCCCAGATGTGGGTAATTTTTTCTAAAGTACATACAGATCAGTTCTCAACCCAAAGACTTTAGGGGAACTTTCTACAAGTTTCTAAAGCATTCTTTCTGTATAGATCCCTCCTTTCTGGTACTGTACCCCACAAATTATGACCACTTGTATCTCACCAAACTCTGATATTTCTCTCCTACATGTCAGAACACAGGACTATTTTTTGGTTCTTTTTTCCAGAGCTGTGACCTAGTAACTGCTTTACAGCCAATATCTGGGGCAATTACAAGGCCCACCTGACTTGTTTCCCTTATTTTCAGGATTACAGTCCTGTGCTGATGGTTATCTGTGGTCTAAAAGCTATCATAGCTCTTATTTTGTTTGGTTTCTTATTTCTTTACAGAAGGAAGTCAATTCCTATACAAGTTAATATTTCATGTAGAGATGCAGAAGTCTTCCTCATTTTTGTGCATGTTTTATGACTCTATTATCTTTCAATTTTGCAAACAATGTGACAGTGGCTTAGAAATATTTGATTTCTTGTTTAGAAATTGTATTACTTCCATAGTCCCTGGAATATTCAAATTTTATTTTTGTTCTTGAATATCATTTTACTAATTACTTGATAAATTCATAGATTCAATGCTTAACTTACACAACCCATTGTTCATGTTCTGGAATAATTTATGTTTCAAAATTTGCATTATGAGCCAAATTCCCAAGCTTGAATATCACATAAATAATTAGTAAGTATACACACAAATTAAATTTCCAGTGATGCTTGAATATTCATCAATTTGGACTGATTAGAGATGTGGCAAGGCAGTGACTAGAACTTCTTAAAAGATATTTAAGAAAGAAATTTCCATAATGCTTAAATAGAGATAATGAAATAAACTTTTCCAAATATTAGTCTTCCAAAACAAACAGTATTAAATCAAATGAAAATATGATTTAAATCAAATCATAATTAAACATGTTAAAATATCTTTTTAAATATGAAGAACAAATGAGAAAAATTGATCACACCACATATTATTGCAGCTTAACTAAGCTTTCTCTTCAATAGGTAGATTTTTCATAAAGGATGCAAAAAGTCATCTATAAACATATTTTATTAGTTTTCATCACTTCTTTTAGTGCCTGCTTGGTATTTTTGAGATCTAATTCCTGGTATGTCTTCCCAATTTAACAAAGCTTACTTTTAAATTACCTAACATTTGCTAAACAATCCTAGATAATGAGAGTGATAAATAATTAAAATAAATAAAAATTGAGGGTGATATAAATATGTGATATAAAAAAGATAAAATAGAAGATATGATATATAAAATATACATGACCTCTTTCCCATAAATTCTACATTCACATGGTGTGGAGGTAGTTAGTTCAACAGTGCCTCATGAGAACAGTGCCTTCAGGGCACAACAGAAACTTTTAGCAAATGATCCCTTATAATACAGAATGAAGAGTCCAAAAAGGGCAAATGTCTTTGACACTTTAGTCTAAAAGAGCAGGGAAAGAAGTCCCATCAAGACTGTTCTCCTTTTATGGTAGAAAACTGGTCCACGTTGTAACTGAATGTTAAGAATTAACAAATAATTATGATTACTGAAACATTATGTAGATACTTTTTAAATTAGCCAAAAGTATTAATATCTGAAATTACTGAAACTGGCTAGGCTGACTTCACCCTTTTTATGTGGCAATTTCCGAATAAAAACCTGCCATTGTAATGATTATTCCAGACTGAATTTATCTTTGTATATAAACATTTCTATTGAAAGGGTGACCACTCTACCTTCCTCTGTTTGATATGCATATGAAAAACCTTGTAGCTGACCTTTGTTTTCAGTATCCCCCCCTCTCCTGGATGCCTAGATCTCTTATAACAATTATAACTTTGTGACTCACCCTGGTTGAGTCCCATCCCCATCCTATTTCAGCTCCTTAATGTTTATTAATAAAAGAACCTGTACAAATTCCATCCCAATTACTCATCCTGATGTTATAAAATACTAGATTTTCTGCAAATCAAGGAGGCAGTTTTGGGCCATGGGGCCACTATACACCTTTGATTGTATAACAAAACTTTCTCTCTTTGAAACCCTAGTGTCTCAGAAATTGGCTTTAAAGACACATTGGGAGAAAAGTACAAACTTTTGCTTGGTATAATGTTTGAATGTTTTTTAAAAATATATTTTTATTTTTAAAGAACCTTTAGATTACATAAATGTTACATCAAAAATATAGGGAATTCCCATATACTCAATCTCCTACCTCTCCCACACTTTCCCACATTAACATCTTTCATTAAGGTGGTACAGTTGTTACAATTAATGAACATGTATTGAAGCACTGTACTACCAAAGACTATAGTTTATATTATAGTTTACAGTTTGCCGTGCACAATTTTATAGTTTTTGACAGAATGTATAATGGCCTGTATCCATCATTGCAATGTCATGCAAGACAATTCCAATGTCCCCAAAATGCCTCCATATTGCACCAATTCTTCCCTCTCCCTCCCCTCATAACATCTGTTGGCCACTGCCTTTATACCAATGATACAAGTTCTTCCATTGCTAGAATAGTCATAAGTCTACTTTAGTCCATATTTGCTTTTCACCCTTATGTTTGTTCATTCCTCAATATTGAGGATTTTGGAATGGTGATGCCCACCCTGTCTCCTATTGAGAGAGGGCTTAGATCCCAAGGGGCAGATGGATGGAACTGTATTGCCTGCAGTTGCAGATACTCTCTGTTTCCTGAGATGGGCATTGCCCATCATCATCCTTTTGTTAGTTGTCCTGGGTGAGTCCAGTGAACTGGTGAGTAAGTGTTAAAACTCTGCTGAGATTCAGGGCTCAACGAGTATATGAACAGACCAAAGGTTTAAGTTTCTGAGATATATATTTTAAAAGTATAGTGGGAAATGGATATGGCTCAAGCAATTAGGCTACTGTCTGCCATTTAGGAGGTCCAGGGTTCAATTCCCAGGGCCTCCTGGTGAAAGACAAGCTGTCCCACACAGCAAGCTGGCCAGAGAGGTGAACTGGCCCATGCAGGATGCTGGCCCATGTGGAGTGCTGGTCCACACAGGAGAGCTGGTGTAGCAAGTTGAAGAAACAAAGGGAGACACGGAGGAGAGACAATAAGAGAGGCAGCAGACCAGTAAGCTGAGTGGCACAAGAGATTGAATGCCTCTCTCCCACTCCAGAAGGTCCCAGGATCGGTTCCCCATGCCACCTAAAGAGAAGACAAGTAGACAAAGAAGAACATACAGAGAGCAGAAAACAAGGGTTTGGGTGGGAGAAATAAATAAATAAAAATAAATCTTTACAAATAAATAAACAAGTAAAAAAGTATAGGCTAATTATAGGTTCAAGTAAAAGGGGCAGAAGAGCCCTGCATAAGGAAATTATAAATGAGCGTAACTTTGCTACATTGGGGAGCATATATTCCAAAGTAAGGCCCATTTACAGGGGAATTCCTGAGATTGTCTGCCCTGCCTATAGTGTCTAGATTTACTGTGGCACTGTTTACTGTGGCAGTCAATGCAATCCTGCTGAGACTTGCTTAAGCAAAACCTCTGGAATAACTTTCTGACTCACTTTGAAGTCTCTTATCCATCAAAACTCATTTGTATTTACTATTTCCCCATTCTGGTCAAGGTCTTTTTCCAGTTACATTGCTAGTTGGTGCTTAGCAATAATCCTTCAGTGCTAGGGAGGCGCATCTCTGGGAGTAATGTCCCACACTGGGGGGAAGGTAGTATGTTTATATGCTGCTGGCTTAGAGAGGCCACATTTAAGCAACAAGGAGGCTTTCAGGAGGTAACTTTAGACAGTATATAGTACTAAGCTAAGTTTCAATTGCACTAGAAAAAGCTCATAAGTAAAAGCATCAATATCAAGGGCCTGGAGTAATGGTCTGTCCTCCTTTGCTAGACACTGCCCATATACTCAGTAGAGTGTTGCTGCTTCATTAGAGAATGTTGCAGGACTCCCTAGAATAGGGATTCAATATTCTTTCAGTTATTGTGTGGGACTCCACCCACTGAGACAACATCCCATGATCACGAACATATTCATATGCCATAGAGGCATGCTCCAGGTACACCCCTCCTCACACATCCCCCCATCACCAACACCCCGCAGTAGTAATCCATCCTTCCTACAGTTGTGACCCTTCTGCAATCCAAAACCTGTCCAAAAACAAAGCCAAAAAATGAACAAATAAAATAATAAATAAAATAACAAATAAAATACAAAAATTAAAAATAAAAATAAAATAATACTTTATTTTTTTATTTTTACATTTTATTTGTTATTTTAATTATAAATATGGTTTTTATTCACTTCAGGGGTTTGGGGTCCTGCCACTGAGCAATCCTGTTTTGATAAGCATCTGGGGCTGCTTGTTTCCTGGTTTAAAGTCTAGCGGGGGCTTTTCATTAAACTTAACATCTTCCCTTGGTTGTAGAATGGAACATAGTAGAAAAGGATGTAGAGTTAGCAGAAGGACAGAGGCTGGCCTCTTAGTGTGTGTTTGTGACTTCCCCAGAGAAGGAAGTGTGAGTAGGTAAGGTCTAGGCAATGGCTATTTAACCGATGTCTGTGAGTTCCCTAACACATGGTAGGTGTATGGTGAATCGTTCAATTAAAGTAAGACTTGAAGATTTAATGGGAATAATAAAGTGAATATAAATGGAGAAACAGAGAAAGAGCCATTTAGTTGGGGAAGCATATGAATGAACGAAGGAAATTGCAGATTTGCCAACTGAGCATGAAAGGAGTGGTACAGGTAAAAACATTTCTGTGTTGGGAGAATGGTAGGAAAGAAATTTTTTAAAAAGTAATTTGGACTGTATTATGGGGGTTACTGAACATATTTTTTAAAGCAGTATAGTTTCTCTAATAGGTAAATGGTCTTCATATTGGGATAGTGTGCTGCTGGGTATGTACATGAAACCTTTCCAAGAGGTATGCATGAACTAACTTCCATGTCCTTAGCTCCCTACAGGATCTCCACTTTTTCCTGAATTCACAATTGCTTCTCCCTCACTTTACAAAAGAAAGATATACCTCTCAACATCCCTGAATCTTATTCTGATGCATTGTTCCTGAGTTTAAAAACCTTCTGGATATCAATCATAGAGATAAATCGGGAAATTTTTTTTTCCTTTAAAAGTCTTTCTTTCCCTGCTAGAGGGAAAGAATTCCTCACTTGAAGGAAGACTCTCAGGAGAGCAATACAAAAAGACTCAGAGGAAATAATAGTGAATCTAGCTGGCTTTGCTGTAACCAGACATTAAATAGCAGCAACATCCCACATCTTATCTATCTTTCTTGGAGTTAAGTTTCAGATATGTTATGTTTCTTACAGAATATGTTACATTCTTACAGAATACATTATTGTGTATTTTTGAACTAAAAAAGGATGTCAGAAATTCTCTAAGTCTGTTTTCCCTAATTGGTTTGACAATAAAGACTGTCTTACCAATTAGTTTATAGGCTGAACATTTTTATTTTTACCAAAATTGATAAGGTAAACGTGCAGTTCCATGTTTTTGTTAAAACAAAAAATTAAAGCAAATGAAAATGTAAAAGCATTGTACAAAAAGACTATTGACAACAGGATAACATAATTTATTTCACTTCCATTTTCTAAAACATTCTATCTGGTTTAAAATGTTCCTCTAATTTAAAACAATAAAAAGTATAATTAGTAATACTGTGATTATATTGGTGAAATTTTGGCATATTCTCCTTTTCCCAAATGCATTAAAGTCAATGATCACAATGAAGGGTAACATCTTTTTCCAAGGAAGGTAGTTTCAAATTACCTTCTTTTTACTGTGTGTAAATAGAAATTAAAATAAGTGTTAAACTCACCATTTAACTGAGGCGGGTTAGAATAGGAAATGAGGGAAAGCAGCTGGTCAGAATAATGCCGTAATTATCTGGCACTCTGCTGGTCAGAACACAGCCGCCAGACCCCATCTGGAAACCCTCTGAGGGGAGGCAGCTGTTTGAGAACAAAGCTATAACCTTACAGCTAAAAAACCCACAAAGACCCTAGTCATGAGGTCCCATCTGAAACTCCCAGGCTCAAAAGAAGCCCTGGATAACTCCAAACAGAAAGGCCTACTTGTTGGTTCCCTGAAAGCTAAAAGGTGAAGGTAGAAAGGCAACCAATCAGGCCAGCTGAGATCCCTACTTTATATAAGGAAGGGGAAGGAGGAAATGCCTTAAAAAAACTTACCCGGGGCCTCATGTTGCTCTTACCCTGTAGCATGGCCCACACCCATGCCTCGGGTGTATACTTTCCCTTTTTCTCATTTCTCAATAAACCCTTTTACTGGTCTCATAAAATTGGCACATCTCTGAAACCTTTCTCGCGATGAAGCCAAGAACCTAGAAATGCAGAGCGTTCGGATAACATAACTTAGAATGAGTTTTAAAAAAATAATACATTGCAGTAAAATTCTCTAAAATTTCCATTGACTTACTTTTGTGAACAATATTTTCTTAGTGTTAACATATTCAATCACTTTTTAAAAATTAGGAATTGAATGGATTTATCTCATTCTAACCATAAGTTATTTTATTTCACAAATACATGTCCTGATTAAAAAGTCAAAACAAAAATCACCCAATCATCTCACTAAGAGAAGTACTTCAGATATAATGCTTTATTATGTTTAATTATTATCAAATTTTGTAATATTTACATTTTACTCAGTTATACACTAATAATAATTGTAGTAGCACCTCAAACCAGAAAATAAATCTATAAACAGTAAGTCTTGTGGTCCTAGTGAATAATTTTTTAAATTTCAGTTTTTCTATATTTTTGTTACAGATTAACAAATGACAATGAAAATGACCAATAAATGAATTATTGGGATGAAAATATGGCATACTAAAATTTTATGGGCAAAACAAAGTGCATATGAATTCATTGTATAAAAAGGAATATAATTTTTGTTAAAGACCTAGTTCATGTATTTTGTAAATAGATGTTGATGGGAATTAATTTACTATGGTATATATATTCTAACAGATATCTTTAAAAATTGACATAACTTTTATTTTAATTGTTTATAGCATAACACTCAAAATTCCTTAGCACTATTTAAATGTGATGAAAATATTTGATATCATTTTAAAATGTGCAAGAAGTGTGTGGATTTCAGAATTCTTTTAAAGGACACTGAGCACAATTGGATGACCATTGCCATAGGACATATGAACTACTGAAGAACTTTAACCAGATGTTTAAGGAAAGGACTAAATTAAATTGAAATTTTAATTAGGTTATCTTCTTATTCCAAAAAAGACAGCTGAAAATAAGTTTCAAAATATAAATAATGCTCAAAATATCAAATTAAAGTTTAAAACTTGAAAAACATATTGCATTATTAATTATAAGCAAAAACCAATACATTAATTTAAACATTTCAACATGTTGATTAGTTTGCATTTATCAACCAAATATAAGGAAAAGGACACAGATAGATTTGCGTTGAATCATATTTAATCCTTCTGCTATTTTCATACTTTTGAGCATTAAAATTTATCTTTTTACTAGCATTAAATTACTAGCATTAAATTATTAGCATTAAATTACTAGCATTAAAAGGATAGGGGAGCAGATGTAGCTCAACTGGTTGAGTGCCTGCTTACCATGTACGAAGTCCTAGTTCCAATACCTGATACCTCCTTAAAAAAAAAAAAAGATAGGGGAAAATATATATGAAGCACCTAATAGTGCATTTGATAAATGATACATATTTTTAGTTATCCATTTACTTTAACTCAAAACAATGCTTCATGACAATTATGATTATGTTAGGCAAGTGCAGTTAAAATATTCATTTTTTTAATATAACTTTAAATGTTAGCTATATAATAAATTATCTTTTTAAACAAAGTATGGTAATTAAATATTTGTATTTACAATATATCAGTTTTCCTAATTACTTTCATAAGAGAATGCAGGATGCTTTGAAACATAATAAATTGTATCTAACTTCTCAGTATGAAGAAACTCCTTAGTATTTATCTTGAATCACTGATTAATCACAGAAAAAAAAAAAAGAAAAAAAAACTTGCTCATTTATCTAAAGCTTAGGCAAGTTTTTTTAAAAAATTATTTATATTCATAATTTTTGCTATTAAAATTGACAGAAAACCTGAAATCCAAATAATACCCCAATTTCTGGAGTATTAGCACCAATGCAATGTGTTAATAGTAGGTTGGTAAATGGGAATCCTGTATTTTTATGCATGATTGTTCTGTAAACCCACCAATTTCTCTAATTAAAAAAAACAGAGAATAAGAGCTTTCAAATATGAATCTCATCTTCTGGAAATTTACCATATCCTAATTCATTTAAATTCTGTTCCTATGTAAGTCAGAAGAGCAACTTTTTACTCCATGAGTCCCATAAAAATTATTTGTATTTCATGATTTTTACTTAAAGTTGATAGAAAACCTGCTATCTAAATTAGACCCTAATTTCTGAAGGCAATTTTCTCACCATTGGGAAATTATTAGGCAGAAAAATCACACATATGTTATGCCTAATAGGAATTGCTCTAGGGTAAGTGAATGGAATATAAATGACCTCCTGATTCAGTCTTCCTTTTCCTAAACTATTCCCTGGTTATAAATTAGGCACCTCTGAAAAGTCTATGAACTACTTCAGCATGTTACTAAATGGCACCCTAGAGTCCTGAAAAACTAATTTTACTACCAGAGATTTTTTCTACTTTAAGCAAAAATAGAAACACTAAATACTCTTTTTGAGTTTTTTTCCTGTCCAACACTGGCTTCTTCTGAGTTAAGTCCCTAACTGCTCCCATTCAAAGAAAACTGTTTACCAATTAAAAACACCACCAATAAACAAGAAAGCAACAGTAACAAAATTGTGAAAATCAAATCAAACAAAAACAAGAATATGCATTTATATATAAGGGCAGAAATCCTGAAATAAATTTTGCTTCATATATTACAGGTATGTTTTTGTTTTATTTAGTTTTGTTATTGTTTTGTTTTATCAAAGTAGCTACTTGCTAGAAAATATTGTATATGCCTATGAAGTACTGGATAAGAAAACAAACTCTTCTTTTGCTTAAGCAACTGAAAAAATAATCTTGGATGCATAGCATTAAAAATTATATGAATGAAAGACTTTTACCAGTTTCCCCAACATTTTTGGCATCCTATACAAATTTGCATTTCAAAGATGCTAAATCTGGTTCTTACTCACTACAAAAGGAAAAAATGTGAAAGTATGGTTAAAATAAAATCCATCTTAAGAACAAAGTAATTTAGTATTTAGTCAGGTATGAAATTAAACTAACACTCTTGAGATTATTATAAGATGTTTATTATTAAATGTCTATATATGGCAGCCATTTCTGATCTGTACTAAAACAATCTCTTTGAGATAAGAGACACATAGATCAATAATGCAAAATAATCAAAGACTAACTTTGGAAGAAACGTATATTATTGTTTTCTAATAAAATAATTTGAACCTAATAAGAAATGAATTTTATTTTAACGGAGTTAAGGGCTTTTCAGGAAATTAAAACATACACAAACACAAATAGAACAATCCTTTATTCACAAGAATTCTTAAAACCTTTTTTTTTTTTTGCCCTCAGATGAACTTTTAAAGCCATCATATATTTAGAATATATTTAAATAGGATCTTCTAAAATTCAGTATTGCTTATTGGTTGACCATGTGGATTTCTAAACTATGACTCCAACTAAGAAAATTCTCCACACAGTACCTTTAAAACAACCAAGGACATTTTTGAAAGGTCTTGGGGCTAACATTTTCTTCATCTCAAAAGATGATAAATTTTGTTTTTGTCTTCATTTGTTTTGTTTATATGAAGGAAAGTGACTTTAAAAAGTTTTTTTAAATAAAAACATTATGAGATTTCTGTAATCTCTATATAACTTTAAAATGTCAATCCATGTAAAAAAAAAATCCAATATAAATGTTTGAAGTCCTGTTTGGCTCAGAAAGAAAAATCTATTTTAAACTTCATGCTCACTGCAACCTTCACTGTAGACCTGTCTGTGACTAACAGAGTTGCCAGGTTTATTATCTTCAACAGACATAGCCACTCAAAATGAAACATTGGGCTCATTAGAACACACAAAGCAGAGAAGATCTTTCAACAACTTATACCAACAAATTACTGAGCCTCAAGAAAACTTTCTGTCTGCACATTTAAGTGGAATAAAAAGTGATCACAAGGCATGAAAATAATCAGAGCAAAACCATAGTTCAACAAATGTTGGGCTTTTAGAAATCAGGTAATTGTCAAGAGGAAAGATAGAAAGGTACTAATTTTTCTCGCTGTCAAAGTGAAAATGAAAAGAATTGTTCAAGCAACATAAAGAAAAATGTGTGGACAGAAGAGGATTAGTCTGAAGATATCTTCAAAGACAAAAGAGAGAGAAAGAAAGGGTGAGAATCTTGAGCACTTGTGAAGTGAACTTGTATGAGCATGCACTTGACAACTGTGTTGTTTATCACCATTTTCTTTCTTTTTCTTTTGAAAACGGGCTTTTTTAATATCTGAGTAAAATCAGTGAAGATATAACCCAATTTTCCTCCTATCTTCCATTTGAGAAACATTATTTAATTGCATTACTAATTTTAATTTTTATGTTTATTTTTTCGTGTTGTCTGTGTGTGTATGTGTGTGTGAGAGAGAGAGTGTTTCCCTGAAGAAGAACACCTAGGGTTTTCAGGATTTTATCCAAAGCCATAACGTCTTTAAGCACATTCTCTTAAATTAAAAATAGCAGCATTTGCCTACTACCAAACCACTTTCCAAGGCATTAAGAGGCTAAACTGTGTACCATCTACATACTCTGAGATATTCAACAAATGATATAACCATAATCATGATCAAGATTCAGATATGTCAGGCAAATATGTGAGAAACCTGCCACTAAATAGATTTTAAAAATATTTTTGAGGAATAAATAAAAGTTAAAATCCATTTAATTGAACATAGCCTAAACCCATATAAGATAGTTTTCATGCAAAATGTGTCTCTTAGGTGGAGGTAATGTCCTTTAGAGGAAAAACATAATGGATTTATTATCAGTAGGTAAGAATTCCAGTCATTGTTCTGTCACTGACTATTCCTATACATTTTCAGAATAATCTTTACTCTAGAGTATAAGCCATCTTCTCTTAAGACAAAAGATTTGCAATGTTTGATCTTTAAGTTGTTATTTGTTTTAATATAATTGATTATTATAAAATAAATCACTTGCTAATATATTGGAAAAGCAGGTAAAAATTATCGACTGTACAACTATATAGCTAAGTGACATTAGCAAATTTGTGAAATTCCTGGATACTCATTTTTTTCCTCCCAAATGAAACTCTGGGACAGTGGTTGTTTAACATTTCATCCCACTCCAGCACACTTCAAAAACCTAGAACAATACCATCATTACCAGTGCTCACCAAAGTTTGATGTTTCATTCGATTCTTGAAGGAGAGATGAGTTATCACAACAAAGAGATGTAGGGTGGTAATTTGTGATTAACTGATCATTCATTCATTCATTTGCTGATGTGCAATTTACAGAAATAAAATGTATTCTTAAGTGTTCAGTTACAGAATGGTTGACTATTTATGTTACAAACATAAATTAAAATAGAGAAAAACTCCATCATCTAGGAAAGTTTGCTCATACTACTTTCTAGTCAAATCCCCCACTATATGGGCAACAATTTTCTGACTTTTATGACCACGAACTAAATTTTCTGTTCAGGAACTTAATAGAAATGGAATCATACCTTATGTTCTATTTTATGTCTAGCTGCTCACAATAAAGACTCTAAGACTCATCCATATTGTTCATGTTAGAAGTTTGACCGTTCTTATTGCCAGAGTGCCCAGAGTATTCCTTTGCATGAATAAGCCACAATTTGATTAATATTTTTGTTAATGGTTTTTTAAAAGATTTAAAGATTGAGGCTATTAGACATTAAGTTTCTCTGAAATGTTGCATACCAGTCCTTGTGTGCATGTAAGCTTCGATTCTCCCTTTCAAGTTATTATGTATTTTATGTATTTTCCTTCCCTTATTGAATTGACTAAGACTTCCACTATACTAGTGAATAGAAGCATGAGTGTGCACCCTTGCTTTATTACTGATGTTTGTGAAATAATGTGCAATGTCTCACTATTAAGTGTGATATTATCTGTAGGATTTTAATGCTGGCCTTTGTCATAATCAAAATGAAGAAATTCTACTCAATCCCTAAGCTGATGAGAATTTTTTCACAATTAAAAGTTGATTAATTTTATAAAATATATCTGATTTATTGAGATAGTCATAATTTTCTCATTTCTCTGTAAATTTGTTAAGTTAAAAGGATTTATTTGTTAATATCAAATCAAGTTTGCATTCCAAGAAAAAAATCTGTATCTCTATATTCTATTTGATACAGTTTTATTATGGAAGTAGCTATCTGTGTTCATGGGTGATATTAATCTGTAATTTTCCTAATTGTAAATGACTTTGTATGTTTTTGGTATCAAGGTTATTGTATTAGTCAGCCAAAGGGGTACTGATGCAAAATCCCAGAAATCTGTTGGCTTTTTTAAAGGGTATTTGGGGTAGAAGCTTACAGTTACCAGGCCATAAAGCATAAGTTACTTCCCTCACCAAAGTCTACTGCCACATGTTGGGGCAATATGTCTGCCAATGTCTGCCAAGAGTTTAGGCTTCTTGGGTTCCTTTCTTTCTGGGGCTCCCTTTCTCTTTGGGCTTAGCTGCGGTGCTCTCTCCACAAGGCCAGCTGTAGACTATCAGGCAAACAGCTCTCTCTCTCTCCTCGGGGCTTCTGTCGTGTCTAAGGAGCCTCTCTATTCCTCTGTGTTCTTCTCCTGTGTGTTCACTTCCCTAGCTACAGCTCAAAACTCAGCATCAAGACTCCAACTCACTCCTCTGTCCTGCTGTGTAGTTTTTTCTGTGAGTCTCTGCCCACCAAGGGGGCGGGGACTCAGCTTCCTACTGATGTGGCCCAATCAAAGCCCTAATCATAATTTAATCATGCCCAGGTACAGACCATTTTACAAACATAATCCAATATCTATTTTTGGAATTCATAAACAATGCCAAACTGCCATGGTTATGAAGTCTTCATAAAATGGATTGAGAGCTATTCACTATTTTCTGAAATAACTTGGATTTCTATTATTTCATTTCTAAACCATTTGATGGTTTTCACTGATTTAATCATCTTGAATTGGAATTTTCTTTGTTGGAGTTTTTAATTATGAATTACATTTAAGTAAGAGATCTGGAATTATATAATTTTTTATTTCTTCTTTGTCTTCAAGAATACATATTATGCAGTTGTTTAGTATAGAATCCTATAAATATTAATTTCATTGAATTGATTAGTAAAACTGTCAACCTTCTAGATTACTAAATTTTGTCTAATTCTTCACAGTACTAAGGGAAGACTATTAAAATTTACAACTATATTTTAGTTTTGTCCATTTCTTCTATTCTTTCTTTTCTGTAATATTTTCTTACCTTCATGTACTGCTTCATGCATTTTGAAGCTTTTAATTATCAAAACATTTTGGTTTGCTGTATCTTCAGGATGAATTGTCCCTTTTGTCATTATAAAATGTATGCTTTGCCTTTCATAATATTCTTTCTCTTAAAGATTTCTCTTTAGATTGTTGGTAGAATTTATCTCCTTCCAGTTGTATGAATGATCTTTGCCTTTCCCTGCTGGCTATTGGCCACTCTTCACAGTTCCTAGAAGCTGCCTGTAGTTCCTTGCTTCATGGTTCTCTCCATAGACCATCTCACAACATGGAAGCTTATCTTTCAGAGTCAGCATGGTAGAGAGAGTCTTTCACTACATTATGCTGAGATAGATTCTTTTTTAATATAACATAATCATGCAAGTGAGTTTTCCTTCAGGGAAAGGTGACATCAGTGCCACCATTACTTCAGAAAAGGCCTGATCATGCTGTTTGCAGTAATGGATGCATAAGAGAAGCCGTCCCTATGAACTGCAGCCACTTTTGCGCCCAAATCCCTACTGAGAACAATGTTGACAGGCCCTACTGGTAGAAATGATCCTTATTCACCCTAGTGTCTGAAATGGGAGGTGGGCTTATGTTTGGAAGCTAATAGGAGTAGTGTAGGCCTGGTTGAGAGGCTGATATGTGGCCTGCTAGGGAAGTCACAGACATGCTTAATGGCCATCTCCCAGTCCTCACCTACCCACCCTCAATTCTTGTCTATTGTGCTGTTGTGTGCAGATGTTTCAATAGATTTCTATTCTCCATTTCCATGAGACATTAGGTTTAATTGGCCTGACCGTACTTTAAACCCAAACTGGAAACAAACAGTTCCAGGTGCTTACCAGGGCAGAAACTCTCAGTGGCAACGCCCACTCCCTCTGGGTTATACAAATACCCCTCCCTTGGGAAACAAAGAATTGTCTCTCCACAAGCAATTGGCATCCCAGGAAGACTGGTCATGATGGGATCCCTTTCCCTCCTCATTTGGATCCTTGCACTGTATAAGTAATAAAGTGGTCATTTGCTGAAAGTTTCTCTTGTGACTGAGTCTGTGTTCACATGACATCCTCTACAGCAACTTGCTCCACACTATACCAAATGTTAATGAGGGTATGGAATAACTGAACATTGTAATTTATTACAACCACTTTGGAAAACAGCTTGGCAAACTTTTTAAGTTAAATGCTCACCTATCTTATGACCCAATCATTCTACTTCTAGATATTTATGCAAGAGAAATGAAAGCCTATGTTCATACAAAGACTTGTGCACAAATGCTCATAGTACCTTTTGTTTTGGTAAAATCTATATTTGGAAATAACCCAAATGTTTATCAAGTAAACTGTGACATATCCACATAATGCACTACTACTCAGCAATAAAGAGGAATAAATCAACAATTCATTCTACAATATGGATGGATACAAAAATGCTCATACTGAGTAAAAGAAAACAGAAAAAAAGAGTACATCATGTTTGATTTCATTTATAGGAAGTTCTAGGGTATACAAAACTAATGTATAGGAACATAAAGAAGATCAGTGATTGCCTGGAGAGCAGGAAAGCTTGGAGAATCTGGAGTGTTGGTATTACAAAGAGATACAAGGAAGACTTTGAGGATGATTGATGTGTTCATTTTCTTGATTATGGTGATGGTTTCACTATGCATGCAAATGTCATATCTTATCAATGTTTAAACTTTAACCATGTGCAATTTATTGCATGTCAATTATACCACAATAAATCTGTTTTTAAAAATATAGCAGGAAGGTCAAGAATGGAGAAGGAATTATTGAGCTCAGTTGACCACAAACATTTTGTGAGATACGGTTTCTGAAAAATATTTGGATGGAAAACAAAGGGTAAGTGTCAAAGAGAAACTGGACTATGATGACAATATTTTTTTTTAAATAAGTAACTGTACAACTCTCTCATTATATTCTCAATCTCATAATATGTTCATGAGTGTGAATTTTTAAATCTGTTCAGTACTAAAGAGAAGAAACTTCATTGTCATTTTAAGGCTTATCTTCTTATATAAAAGAGAACAATTCTGATTACTAAAGAAAAAAGGGGAACTGGGATAAACTTGCAACTCTATTTTTAAGAGTAGTAATTCAAGATAATCTTGAATAGGTCAGAAATGTGCCATGGTAAAGGAGTTTTCAATGCAAGTGTCATGGGCTCCAAATACGGTATTTTTTAAGAATCATCTCCCCTCAATAATGAATTGAAAAGGACTGGGCTAACAGAAATGATAAGTGAAAGTAAAAATGTACTCTACAGCACAGTAATGACTATCAACTCAGAAAACCTGATATCTCTAATCTTGATTATATATTCTGAGTTGCACATTTTTCAAGGACTTTAGGGCAAATAATTAGATTGTTAAAATTTACTTGTTGATTATTGCTTCATTTAAGCTCACAGCATCTTTTTTACAGGAGAATTGAAAGGTAAAAAATATGTATTTTTTACCATTTATATTTGAGAAGTTATATTATATTTCAAATTGCCAAGAGGACTTTTCCTATGCATTTTTACTGAAGAACAGTTATATCCCTTTGGAATTATTAGGTGCTGACAGCTATACTTAAACTTGCAATAATGGGAGCTGGCATCTGAGAGCTCCTTAATCTTCTTTCTTCAATTTAGCTATAATAATTGAAAATGTCAAGCTAAAATGATTGCAAGCTGCAGACATCTGTCACTTATAATCATAAAAATTTGGCAATGATTACTAAGCATATGCATCATCCCAAGCCTATTATAGAAAGCATAATTATTTGCAAAGCTTAGAAAAGTGTGTATCCTTTTATAGTGATTATGTATAAATAAGAAAAAATGACACAAATTTATAAAGACAATTTAAGATACTCCTTAACATAATTGAGAAAATATAGTACTCATTTACTGATGGTCAAAAACTCTAATATATTGCTTGAATCTTTGGGGGAGATTAGATAATAAAATAAGTCATGATTCAATGGGCCCTGGATATAAAAAGCTTTTCCTTGTACCTAGACTCTGAGACAAATAAATAACAACAAAAAAAAAATTTTTAGAGACTTAAAGTTCTAGGATATAACTTAGTTTTATGGTTTTATTATGTGACAAATAAATTTTCATGAAAATTTATGGTTCCAGCCTCATCTGGCTTAAAGAGTATTCTAAGGAACTCTCATTTTCTGGAAAGGAGTGACAATACTAATTCACTTAAAAAATTTTTTTTTTTGCATATGCTATATAAAAGAAGAGAAACTAAAATAATGAAAAGTAGTAAATCAATGTAAAAAAAATGGAGGGAAGAAAAATGTAAACAAGCTCAGGTTTTACATTTTATCACCACCTTCCTCAAAACAGAAATGTACATACACACAGATAGACATTCACTCCAGATCACGACCCATCTCTTATTTGTCACTGAGATGAGAGTGAAGAAACTTTGGCTTTGTTTGGAGCACTACTTTAGACTTATCTGATGAAACGGTGTCATAGTCTTGGAGGAGCTGGGTTTATCCTCACCCTCTGCCTTCATCCAACGTTCTCCAATGGTCCTATCATTCACAGCTACCTCAACAGTTTTGACTCTAATTTCTGCCTTCATCTTATAAATAAATAAAGATCTTATCTGTCTACCTTTGGATACTGAGTTGGATACCAGTTGTCCATTGTTTTTTTAATCATTATTATTTACATTTTTAACAAGAACTTCAAATTTCCTAGAAAGATACTACATCTGAGCTGAAACACTTCTACTTCATCAGAGTGGAATAGAGTTTTCTCTGGCACGTGGTGTTGTGTTGAGTACACCCTGTGAAAAGCTGAGAAGCAGCTTAGAGAATGCCACTCAAACTATTTTCTGGATCAAGTTATCTCCATCTACCTCCTTGCCACCTGAGGTGCATTTTTACTGTGACAACTTAGCTAAACTGGAATTATTTTTCACCAAATTCCCCTCTTTGGATAATTCCAGATAATGTTGTCCACAAGATCAATTTGTGTGAGATTTGAGAGACAGAAATTAAGGAGCCATTGAATTTTGAAGATTATCATTAGATTAGAAGATTAGAAGTGGTAACACAGTTTGTCTCATATTTCAACAGGATTTTCTTCTTTTCTTTTTAAAATAACACAATGTTTTTTTGTGTGTGTGTACAGGTATATGTTTTCTAGAATACTCCTAGGAATGGAATCACTGGGTAATAGATAATACCTGTCTTTAAAATTACTAATTATTTCAGTGTACAAGAGTTTCTGTTTTAGATCTATTTTGCCGGATTAGTATTGTTAAATTTTTAAAGGTTTGCATTTATTTTCTGTTTTATAAGCTTCAGACCCCTTAGACTTGCTATTTTGTGTGTGTGTTAACAGTAATTAATAAATTCCAGGACTTAGCCTGAACTTCAAGATATTTTAACTGCTAAATATACCTCAGAAAGAAGAGTGAAAATATATTCCCTCCAACTCTAGAGCTGCAAAAAATCAGGTCTCCTGTATCACAGACTTAGTTTTTACAAAGAGGTGAATTTAATAATTTCAAAATACTTATTACTTTACTCTTCCATTCAGTGGGGATACTTGTATGGGAATATTTGAAAGCTGTGCTATTTCTGGTTATTTTAAAATTATATTCAGGGAAACTAGGTGAGGCATATAAGGGAAATCATTGTATTACACTTTAAAATTTTCTGTAAATTAAAAAGTTGGTTCAAATAAGAAGATAAAAAAATAAGCTAAACTTGGATATATTATTTTTATTAAGGAATATTTTGAGACACATGGACTTCAAAGAAAAGGTTCTTACTAAACATTGTAAAATGTAATTTATAAACCTTAAAATATGCAATTCTGAGTAGTTGTCATTTAATTATATTGGCATGTTAAAATAATATGTAAACTGATGCTGCTCATTCAATATATTTTATTAAATTTTTTTCAGTTTTTAAGAGGTCTTAGATTACTCAATATGGTTTTTTAAAAAAAGTGAACCTTATTTATTAATCCAGAAGATTTGGAATTCCCTTCTTCTACCATTTTGAATAAACATAATAATCTCATTATTTTGTTAGATTTTTCATTCAAAGATTTCATTGACTTTGTCTCATTTAAATGAACACCAATCTTTCATATGTTGTCGATTGTGTATACTCTTTTTCA